>DF241592.1:0-75353 GCA_000507305.1 Breviolum minutum Mf 1.05b.01 | reverse complement strand
TTGTCCGGGCACTACTGGTAAAACCTTAACCTGATCTAAGGCCATTTTGGGGTGGATTCCCTTACTAAACCACCATTTGGGGTGACCTCGGCTAAGGTCGCTATTATAAATTGCCCTGAATATATTCAACTTGCAGGTAGTTCATTGATTTTGGTTCTATCCATGGTTTCTGATTTTCAAAAATATTGGATAAGATTTAGTTGTTATCCAGGTGAAACCGAGAAGTTTCATGATTTACATAACCTTTGGAAGACGGGTGAACTGCGTGTGCAAGCCCGGAATCTTCCCAACATCAACAAGACCACGGAAACGACAGACCTCTGAAGCCATGTTTTTTTCCCTATCTTCGGCTGGACACGCATGGTGTACTGATGACAATGTGACGATGACTTGGGTTTAATGAGTTTTTTGGAGGCTTCTGCAGCTTCCCAAAAAAATCTATCACCCCAAGGGTATCCTTTCGAGTATTCAGGTTGGGATTTTTTTCAGGTTGGACCATTTTAGTTCCGGGTTCAGGACTTCTTTGGGAAAACTGGTTATAACTGGTGAGTAAGTTGTGTTTTCTCCATATTTAGGTATTTTGTGAGCAAGACAAAAAACTAACAAACTACCAGTACCAGCCTTCCGCTTGATCTCCAGTACTGCAGGGTGCCAGCTCTGCCCCACATTCTCGCGGCCAGAATACTCATAACAGAGTCCTGCCAAACGGATTTTTGGGGTTTCCATGGGTTTCCTCTAGCCAAACCTGGAAAGGAAACCAACGATTCTGCTCCAAAACCTCTGAGAAAAAAGTCCCTTGAATTGAAGTCACTGAAATTTCCCAAGCAATTTTGTCCGAAGACTTCGGGGCAAAAACTTGAGAGATTCTCTCTCCCAACGTTACTAAACTCCTCCCCAAACAAAAAGGAAAGGTCTTTGTTTATTCCATTCTCTCAGATTGGAAAATCTTCCAATTATATGTATATATATATATATCCTAACCCCCCCAAAAAAAAAATCCAGGATGTGTCCATTTGTTTGAATATTAGAAAAAAAAACACAAAAAGGGATCTCATGGACCCATTGATGTCAGAAATGGTGTTGTTTCCAACCCCCCAAACCACCAACTCCTGGATCGGACATGAAGATGGTCCGTCGCGGCTCATCCCCGGTGACTTCCGAACCATCGTCTTTACCTCCAGGTTCGCCGGTGCGCCGGGTGGAAAAAGGTGGAAAAAGTGGCGCCAAAAGAGAGATTTTTTTTTTTAATCCAGTTCTAAGGTGGAATTTGGGGGGCCAAATTGATTTCATGCACAAATGAATTCATTCCTCAAGGATTCAATGATTCGTCCTCTACCCGGCGACTCCTCGACTTGGCGCTTCAAAAAAGTTTCCAGGTAGTTCATTAAGGAGCTACACTAAAACCCAATAGATTCCAAGTTGCCCCATCTATAACTCCACTTTAACGCCAACTCTGTGGCGTTCGGTGTTTCACATCCAACAGTTGGATGTTTCCTATCATGGAAACCTGTGATTTTTGCCTGTGATAATTTTTTAGCAAAGCGGCTTTTCAATGTGACCAGCTGGTTCTTCCAGTCAATCTCTGTGGTCAGTATCTGCAGCAAGTGGGAAATTTGTTGGAAGGAGAAAGAAAAACTGCAAACAAAACCGCTATTGCCCTACCTGAATCTCATAAATCTCTTCATTTCATCGATTTCTTTCAAATTCATCCGGTCATCGGTCCGTTTGCATCCATGTGACCCATTTGCCATTTGCAAGATCCTTTTCCTGGCCTTAAAGTATCTCTGACATTCTTCCACGGTGAAATAGTTTTCCAACCTCAATTTGATCAAAGGTTCATGAAAATTCATCCCTGATGCCTTTAAGATTCATCTGGGATCGCAATCGCAAATATCCTCTGGAATGGTTGTTTAAACAGCTGCTTTCAAAATTCCCCCTCAAATGACACATTGCCACCGTTTGTTCCATGCGGGTGTCCCGACAAGATTGCCACCGCATTGGGCAGCTGCAAGTCACGCTCCCGGACTTCCAAGACAGGCACCTAAGATCCGGATCAAAAGAACCTATTTGTTGGGAAACTTGGGTGGAAAAAAACGACGGTTAGTGGGGACTGATGAGATTGAACATGACACTATGAGATATACATACATGTGTATATTATATCTATGTATGTATATATACCAAATATGTACATCGGAATATTACAATCATATGTCATTCTGGGAACTCAAAAGGCTTTCTATGACTTCAGAAGCAATTGACCGCAACTAGGGCAATGAACAAACGGTGTTAAGGTCTGCACAACTTCTGGTTTCTTCTCCTTCCTGCAGGCCAACTGCACCCATCTCCAAATAATGAAAAGAACAATGATGAGCAATAGTTGCTCAACCATGAAAAAAAAAGATGCGACTGCATGTAATGTTGCACAAATGTCTGCTTCATCACTCTCACACTTGAAGGGATACGGCGAAAACGCAGTAGCTGCCGTCCTCCCCCAACGAGACTTCTTCTCAGCCATGAAAGTGCTCCAGAAGCGAGTCAACGTTTCTCCCTTTCATCTTGTGTCGTTTCTAAGCTCATGATTTCTGTAACCAGACCTGTCACCCAACATTCATACAAAACCTTGGCTGCTACATTCAAATCAGAGGATTTAGAGATCAAAGGAATTCTCCAATTGGTCTTTTTTTCTGAGGTCTCCATCCTCGGACGACCTCGCCAACAAAAGAAAACGACTTTTTTTCTGCCACATTGGCAAGTGACTCATGCTGAAAGCCAAAGGCTCGCTATGTTCCCAAATGTTCAAGGAGTTAAATTCCAGAAATCTCTAGAAGATTGAGATACCAAATGTGATTTTGATAAGAAAGGACTGATGTCATGATCGATGTCATTTTTGGATGTGAAACAAATTGGTGATTCTGACTATGTTTTTCTCCACGATATTCTAGTGGAATTTGATGATATCCAAAGTCAGATACTTAGCTCCCTTCTAACCACAAGTTAGGTGTTCGTTCCCCCCGTTAACATGACCTCACCGTCCCCTGGTCTTTCAGCTGGGACCGGGAATACCCAACATGCCGCTGTGGTCCTTTTTGTGCCACCTCTGGCCACAGGTTTCCAAGGGTTCCCTGCTCACATTTCAGCAGGGAAGCCAAACATCCAACTTTGGGATGCTCAAAGGAAGGCCATGATGTTCCCTGGAGAATCTCGATTTGGAAACCACCCGGGTGGGTGCTCTAACAAACGTTGAATCTGCGGGTGATGAAATGATGACAAATCATGGCGAATGATGAGTGAATAAGAGTAAATGATGAGACGGCAGATAAAATGGTCTTACAGTATGTGATGTATTGAAACAAATGATGACAAGATGACAGCTAAAGTGTCTATAATCCTCGGGTCATCAAAAATGTATCAATGGAAAAACTACAATTCCAAGAATTAACATCAAATTCCACTCCAGTCGGCAAAACCATAGTACACCACGATACATAGGTACCACTGTGTTTTTGGAATGATTATATCTAAAGCCACAATCATAAGATGTGGTTAGAGACCTACTCAACTCCTATTTGGAGGATCATCCTATTTAGTAAGTGGTTATTTAGCATTGTCAGTAACTCGCCCAAGTAGGTTTGTTCCCTTTCCAAATTACCTAAATGGCTTATACATGGGGGTTACTGACCACTTGCTAAGTGGGGTGATCCGGGGATCCTCCAAGTAGACTATCCCTAGGAATTTGAATAGCTACAACCACCCTTCCTAAAGATCCCCCCCTGCACCATTGCACCTCTTCCTAAGCGCCTCTTCTGCCTTTCACGTGATTTCTGGTGTCCAACCTGGCTGTTTTATCCCGAAGAAACGGGGTGGTTTATCCCTGTTGGTTGGTGGAAATCCTCAAGTCCTGGCCTCAAGCTTTGGTAAAAATGCCAGGGCCAAAGGAACCTGGGGCCATTTTGGAGGTCATGATTGTTTCATCCGAAACTTCAAACTCGCCAATGTGTAAGCCATCGATGGTGTGTATCAAGTTTGGGTTCATCACGCTGAAGTTGGGTGGTTTTGAAGTTACCCAAAAAGGCATGAAGTGCAGCAACTAAGGCTCAAGACAGACATTTTACCAGCAATCTTGTTCCCCAAGACCTGGTACGCAAGAATTCCGTCGTAGAGTTAAAGAGGTGAAGCAACTTATCAATCACACCACCGGCCTCCAGAATAATGCAATACGGCTGCCTCACCAGTGTTGTTCCCATAGCCACTGGAGGGGGGGTTCACGTTCTACTGGCGTTTGAAGAGTCTTAAAGATACATCAATCAATGGGAGGATCAACTGCTACAGCTTTTTGAATCCAAACATCTCTCTCCTTGTTGTGTAAGGTGGCCAAATGTCATTCATCATGTCATCCCATTCAACCCATTTTGTGGTTTCATTTTTTGTCAAACATGCCATCAAAAACACATCAAAACACCTGGTAAAGTTGACATTTCTACTGAATTCTACCAAGGCACGGTGTACATGGAGGAAAGGCGACAAGGCCCTCACCAATGATGTTGGCATTTCGCTTCTGCAATCGAGGAAACGGTTGGATCTTCGGTAAGGGTGGAGGATCCCAAGAACAAAAAAAAACAGCAACTTGACTCTGCCGAAAACCAACATGTCCCCGGAAGATGAAATGTCCTTTTGGGATGGTCCCGTTTTTGGGGACATGTTAATTTTTCAGGGGGGGTAGGTCCTAGCTTCTTTGCCATTCAAAAATAAATACATGCAAATTGAATATGATTGAACTGCAAAGTGAACAAGTGGAGTAGACGTATTTTCCATTGGCAACGATCACATATCCCCTCCCAAAGATGCTTTTGAACTTTTGAAGATGATGTTCCTTTTTCCAAAGGTGGGATATGTTAGTTGTTCCCTGGAGGGTATGACTATTGCCCATCCGAATTGAGCCCCATTGAAACCAGAAAAAGCCCTCGAAATCAACCTTGGACTCGTCGAATGTATTTGAGCAGGTTTTTGGGTCGTATTGCTTCGGGGCTTCAAACACAAATCTATTTGTCCTACAAATATACACTTCCTGAAACTAACAGCTTGCCTCTGAAAATAAAACAAATCCCAAAAAGGAAATTGATCTTCCAACTATTGATTTTCATGGGCTATGTTAATTTCAGGGAAGGTATATGTTTAGCTATTTTGATATACTGTTCCAAACACACGATTGTAGGAACGTGATAAATATAACTGCGTCAAATATCGCAGCTCTTGCTCCTTATTGTAGAGTTCTTTTGTATGGTTTCGCTGTCCACCGGCACCTTGGCATAGTTTCGGATGGTGCGCTCCGTTCCAAAGAAATTGAAGCCCAACCTTAAAGTTAGGCCCCCAACTGGGAGGCGATGTTGGTGATATCCAAACTTAAATCCTTCAAATATATATATATATAGCTACACATAAAATAGATGGATAAGATAGGTCCTGAGAAGTAATTCATGAATCCCTTCATGGAGCAGACTTAAGAAGTCAATGCTTCCAAAAAGAAACGTCCCAAAACTGCCCCCTGTTTTAACAACAAAATATTGCGCCATATCACCAAATTGGGCTGACCAACATTCACCATACCTTTTCGGCCTATGTTTCGTTCATTCAAGACTGAGGCCTCCAGACAAATTCCCACCACTCCTCAAGGCTGCTTCCCTGGAAATGAAAGTTCCTGGAGGAAACTGGCACGGATATCAGCTATGGTCTACTTTCACCACGCTGATATACGAAAAAAACAACAAGCCATGACCTTCCTGCTATCAGTGCGTTCTTACCTCGAGCTCCTTCCACCAAAACTTTTTCCACTCCAAATGTCTATCAGTCCGAGCTGAAGAAAGTTCATGTCAGACCGATGAAGTAAACTCAACAAGGAGACTCAAGCACTATATGCTCAGGGCAACCACATGCGCCGTCAAAACGCATCAAATTTTTGTTGACAGTTCTCGCACCTGTTTTTTGTTGATTTTGCAATACTTCTTGCCTCACTTGGAGGGGCATCATCAAACTCTGAACAATGATCCGTGGTGTGGCGGCGATTCTCACCGTGCCCTACTCGACTATACATACCATAAAGACACGGCAATGAGAAGATATGCACTGATCAATGCCGCACCCTCCAACCAATTCGATTCGCCATCCACGATGGTGCTGCCCACGATCCTGACAACTTTAGTCAAAATGTGCTGGAAAAAATGATGCCATTAAAGTCATCACCTTCATATGAAAAAGCTGATAGATTTGGGAGGATTCACATGAGTTTTGGGGGTGAGGTCAACAATTCGAAGTAGAGCTTGCAAAAACGCATGGCCTTGGCAGGGTTGAAGAGTCATTCTGAATGGAAGAGGATGTATTCGGAAGAAAACCACATCAAAATCTAGCAATCTGAGTTTCTGCGAACAGCTACAGTAACCAAAAATGTCCACAAAATTCCGGGGCCCAAAGTTCTTCCAAGCGATTTCAGGAACATTTGAGAACTGGCAATCTCATCTACACTGGCGTTTTTATGTGCCCATCTCCAAGTACAATCCCCAAAAAACCACCGGTATCTAGTCATCATAATTTTCGTATACTGTATATTTTTTCCAGGAGGTTGTTTGATAAGAAAAATGCTCCAGTGATGCATGGTGATCTGAAAAACCTACGAAATACAACTATGGTTTACGGTATGTGATAGAGATCTATAAAGAACGCAAAAAGGAGATGATGATGATGATGATGATGATGATGATGATGATGATGATGATGATGATGATGATGATGATGATGATGATGATTATGATGGTGATGTTGATGACGACGATGATATGATTGACATATGATTGACAATTTTGACGATCTTGATGATCTTGATCATGTTGTTGGTGGATCATAATATTGATCGTTTTAATGATAATGAGGAGCAGCACGATCACGATCCACTTTTCCATTCGGATGCCCAGATTGAATCAACTCACCTCCAACCCAAGGGGAATAGTTTCAGCCAAAAGACAGCACCGTCAACAACAAGATGGACACATCCAACCTGCGTCACCAATGGAATTCACCGGGTTCCTTTCGGATTTTACCCGTTTGAGCTTCATAGTATCCCAAAGATCATTAATGATGAAACACGTCATCCCGGATATTTGAAGCTACATTTGAGGGCTATTTGCTGAAGCTACAAAATACTTACAAAAGTTAGCTTTCCTCAAAGCAGTTTCACCTTTTTTTACCATTCAAAATCTCACCATCTTCACATCTTCACCCTTCAAACCACCATCCTTGAGTTCCCAGACGAGCGAAAGTTGAGATCCATGGGAACTCCAAGGAACCACCCAACAATCACCGTGAAGGGCACCACGAAAAGAGCGATTCTGAACCAAAAATTGTTGGTCAAAGGTGGGAAGCCAAAGATTTTTTATTGATTCGTGAACAGAAATCAGGCCGAAATGTTCTAGTTGAAACAAGATAAAGACTCTGTAAATAATGGGATGGTATATATTGATATTTACCATATATTTACTACAGTACATCAACTGATGCAGGAGTTCTTCCATCAACAGTATGAAATGATAAGTGCAAATGAGGTCAAAAGTGGCATTTGGTACAGTATGTCATATGTATACCACTATGTCATGGCAGGGGGCTTCTGTTTGTCTGCAATATTCTTGCATGTCTAGGAATAGCTCTATTAGGGACAAACCAGATAACCCAAGTTGAGCCATGACCAAGTACCAAAAAACATGCAGCCATCTGTATCCAGTTTAAGGAATGCTTCACCTGCACAGCACCTCGAAGTCTTATAGCATTTGCAACCAAGAATCTGTGTACTGCTGCCGAGAGCGACGCCCAGGGACAGATCCATCTTGTCTTTGGTGGCTACTGTCACAGCTGTCAAATGTTCAGCAGCATTGCCTACCTGAGGTGATGTCTCAGGACGTGGCAGGGGCAGGTGAGATGAAGATTCAAATGATAGTGACAATAAGCAATACATATCGTATATTGTTGTATAATCATTGTAATATCATTCATTTCATTTTGGATACATTGCTGTTTTATCATGTCAATGATGATGATCTAGCGGTGATGAATCATTCGTACCAGAGCAAGACCCTGCAAGCCAATTGTCCATCCAACTTCTCAACACGCAAACAATCCGAGGGCCAAACGATAGGGAGCAACACCACCCCCACGAAGGCATCCGAAATATTCAACGTCTTGGTTACACCTTCCACGGAACCTGGTCACTTTGATGGTGGGGAGATGGTGAAGACATTACATGACAAGTGGTTAGCTAATACGGGGATTCTTCTAAAGGATCTTTTTACAATCCCCACTGGGTATTATAATCCGCTATGCCTAGAATACACATATATGTATATACGTATATTACTATATATGACAGTTATATACTTATAAATATATCCCCAAAACAACTGGGTTGTCTTGTTCTCTCACTGCGTTCTCCCAACCCAACCTGCCTGTGAGGGCTTCCGACAAAGGAGCGACCAGCAAGGTTGCAACCACCAATAGAACCAGCGCAGTTCCCGGTGAAAGGCTTGCCTCCTCCTGAATCCACCAGGTGAACTCAGTGAATGAAATTCGCCTTGCCCAGTCAGAAAATGATTTTGTGAATAGGCATGGAAAGTTTTGAGTCACCAATTTAGCTTGAAACACTGGGAAGTTTTGAATGTTTTGAATGTACACACTGCACCTGCTCTTCTTCAGCGTCGGTTTCTGTTTCCGCTGCGGCAAACTCTTCCTGCAAAAATGCACAGCTAATCTAGATTCAAGCAGCTCATCAGTCGCAAGAAATCCATGCATGATGTCCAAACATGTATAGGCATCATGTCCACAAATTCTTGCCTTAAAGAAAAGAAAAAATGTGTGTGTGTATGTTAATATGGATGTTTCTAAAAATAGGGGTACCCCAAAATGGATGGTTTATTTATAATGGACAACCTTATTAAAATGGATGATTTTGGGGTACCCCTAGTTTTGGAAACTGTCCATAAAGTCATTCAACACAATGCAGATTCCACCTCGTGGTTACGTTTTGATTTTCCTTTCAATATTCCTTGAACACAGACTACGACGAGCGCACCTTGTGCGTTACCAACTGGAAGATCAAGTAGCAAAGATACAGAACTGCCAACACGATGGCCTAGGATTCAGGTATATAGGGAGAGTCAAGTCCTTTGCACAACAACTGATGCAAATTATCTGCATTAACATCCGTTCTGTATGAATCTGTGTGTGTGTGTCAGATATACGTGATGTATATCATATCTATATAAATAATATGTGTGTGTCTTTCATTCACATACACACATTATCTTCACATGGTCGCTTATCATTTTCATCATCAGCAAGAACAGCCCTTCTTGTATTAACTATTATTTCGCGATGGTTTATCTTTGTTCTTCATGTTTGATGGATGTTGCAAGTGTTCTCCTCCTCCCTGCATCATTGCCATTACCAATCCCCGTCACCATCATAATCATGCTCATGATCATCATCATCATCATCATCATCATCATCATCATCATCATCATCATCATCATCATCATCATCATCGTCATCGTCATCGTCATCATCGTCATCGTCATCATCATCCTCGTCGTCCTCGTCGTCGTCCTCCTCATCATCACCATCATCATCATCATCATCATCATCATGAATAGTAATGACAATGTCAACGACGATATATTTGAATATCATCATCGTTCTCATCCCGATCATAATCCGCGTCCGTCCACGCTGCAATGCGCCCAGCTACACAACCCCTGGAAATCAACAGCTCACTCTCCGGTCGAACCCCTGTCAGCAGCACCACCGTTGGAATGACCTGCACCGGTCATCAGTGTCAGGGCTAAGAATTGCCTGCTATGGAACTGTAGCAGTCAAGTTGTTTGATGGTTCTCCTTCAAGTAAAATTACAAGGATGGATGATGGATGTATGGATGTTCTTGTTTTTTTTCCTGCGATCCTTCCGAAAAATAGGAGCTGGGAAAAGAAGAAAAATGGCTTTGTTGGAAATTGCCCAGCTTGAATGTCAACTCCCGAAACACTCAACTACCCGACAAGTTGCGATTCCTTTTTGGTTGAATGGCGAGAGTTTTGGTGACTGCT
This sequence comes from Breviolum minutum Mf 1.05b.01, assembly GCA_000507305.1. Classification (NCBI taxonomy): domain Eukaryota; class Dinophyceae; order Suessiales; family Symbiodiniaceae; genus Breviolum; species Breviolum minutum. The sequence goes on along the minus strand of DF241592.1, from coordinate 65,216 downwards.
TTACGCGATGAATTCAAGACATGAAATCCATTTCCATCCAAATTTCAGAGAAAAATCAGGCCATTTCCAGGCAATTGATGTGTCATTTTTTGAACAAAAACAATGATGGCATCCCTACTCTATCCCATTCCCACCAGCGCAAGAATGGCCAACAAGAGCAGGGAATATTGTGTGCGCGCACCATTAGCATTGAAGCGTTGAGTCTGATAATTGAGACCTCCACAGAAGAAGCACATTCCTTGGCTGCTTATTGCTACCGATCCGAAGTCTTTTGTCAAATGCGACTGGAAGGAAACGGACTAAAACGAAATAAGAAAAGGAAGCTCCTTGTTGCAAACCTGGAAATTTTTCTGAAAATTACACACTCCAGGGAACTAGCCTTTTTCGTCCACGCCTCGTTGGGTTCCAATTAAGTGAGAGGCTGCGACTTGTCAACTCCCACAGACAACTGTCCAGGTACTTTCGGTGGTTTCAGTGCTGAATGAGTCCTTCCGGAAATGTCTTTCTACGGGTCTTTGGGTCTTTGAATCATATGATAGATCTCAGCTGATTCCAAAATTACTACGATGCACCTTTCATGTGCGTAGTAGGCTTTCCACCTTTCTTTTTCAGTGGATTCCCCCACAAAATTGATAGTTGCTGTCAGTTACATTTGGAATCCATTTGGATAGATTCACTGATGTCATTTCTTTGCTGAATCATGACCAAGGATCCGAGAACTAACAACAAATTGGAAATGATGCTCCCCACCAAGCTGCCTTTCACTACCTTCGTGTCACGCTGAGCAAACTGACTAACTGATGACGGAACATTGTCAAAAGTGGTAGAAATCCTCAACTGTTTATGGATTTTCTCATGAATCTAAGTTTCACGGTGGTCATGCCTTGGACACAAAAATGTATAGGAAGACTTCAAGTTACCTGTAGCTGCTTCTTTCACATGTGATCATTTTTAAGTTGAGAAACTCCAGAAGCATATAAAAATGAAAGAATCCTTTATGGAAATTGATGCATCTTTGAAGTCATGGTAGAAGTTATCGAATTCAGCATGGCAAATGGGGGCCCCACACTTGCCGAGGAAGACCCCACCAGAAATAATGGTTCAATGAGACCTTTCGTCAGGGAAAATGGGGCTGATGAAGTCACTGCAAGTTTGGTTGGACACCAGAATGGTGCTATCCCATCGATTGTGGGCCATGATGGTTGACCAACTGTTTTTTCACTAATTTCAGCGGTGATCATGTATCATGGGATACCTCATCCATTTGTGTCCCCTGATATCAAAAAGGATATGTACCAATCTTGAAATTAAGATATAAGATTGGCCATGAGGTTACAATAAAACTGGCCTAGCGACATACATCTAGTTTCGTCCCGTCAAGTTGTCAACTGTCCCCAATGTAGAGGTTCAAAAACACCTCGTCTAAAAATCTTCACAAACGATTTTGCTATACAGATCCAAAGTTGAACATTAAACCCTGAAAAATGTATAAATATTATCATTGCTCAAAGCCAGTATCTTCATGTTCAGCTTCCGACAAACAGCCAAGGTGCTTCAGTCAGTCCTTCACGAAGTGCAAAGACAGAAATAATCATTTCGACCTCATGCAGTTTCAACCACCAGCCGAGACCGCTGCGTCAAAATGATGCACCCAAGAAAAACTTCTTCAAGATAGCTGATTCTACTAAGAAAGCACTGGTTTTGATGGCAAGTTAATGAAAATGTTCCATGCCTATCCCTGGATTTGGTATTCAAACGAAGAAGCGGAGGATTTGAAAAGGAAACTGATCTCCAGGCTCACACATCCGAGGAAAAAATCAGCCCATCCATCGAGTCTAAATCCGACAGTCACCACCGAGCTACAGCATTGCCAAAAGTAGCATTCAGTAATCCTGCCGTCAAAGACGATCACAGCAGTTGAGACCATCCACGATATTGAGTCATTTTTTCCATCGTGCTGCAAGGCTTTATTCTACTCACGTGTCAGAATCGCTGTTGTACTTTCCCTTTCTTCCAATCAGTATATAGATTCTAGATGTACATGATACTATATTGAGTACATGTAACATTTGTAACCATATTGAATGTGTAAATATATTTGTAACCTTTTGGTTTTCCCACTATCTCTAAACATACACCATCCCTCAACTACTCCTTCCCCCCCGTTTTTGCACCTCCTAAAGTTTGCCCCACGGAGCATGACAATTGCTCCGTGGCCTCTCCCAACCTCGGGTGGAAAAATGGTGAAACGATTTCTGGAAGTTGAGGGTTTTGGTGTTTTTCTGAACAAGTCAAGTGATGAATCAATGGATAATATTATCTCTCAATAGATTCATTCATTGATTTCTATTTGGATGCCTTTTTTTCCAAAAATTCATCCACCTCAAAAATTTCAACAACAGAAACAACACAAAAAGCAGCATTTTCCTCGAAAATGTTGGACCAAGGAACAGTTTGGCCAAAGGAATGATGGCCAAAAAACACAACCCAAAGGTGGCCACTTGGCCCCAACCCAAACTTTGTGAGGCGAGACCCAGTGGAGTGAAAACCAACATCACCTGAGCGTTTTTTTAGGGGATTTTGGGGATGAAATCCTACCCAGTGATGTAGGGATTATAATAGACCATTATAAGGATCCCTATTAACCAACCAGGATTCAATGGAAAGTCACGCTGGGTGGCTCACCTGAGCAAACAAAATTCATAGTTCAATGGTGATAGATCATACCCTCCTGAAGTTTAACATGGAACCTGAAAATGATGGTTTCAAAAAGGAATCTCCATTTCCAGGGGCTGATTTTTAGGTTCCATGTTAAACCTCAGGGGGGTAAATCAATTTGAAGGTTTCGTTTCCACAAAAGGTCCATCATAGAATAGAAGAACGGGGGCGACGTGACCTGTTTGCTCCAAATGCCTTTGTTTCTGCCAAGGGCACATTCAAAGGATTGCCCAAGAAAATTGTCTTGAGACCCTCGATATCCATATCCAAATTGAACCATTCCTGGAAGGTGAGATGAAAAGTTCACAAACAGAGTCGATTGATTCCGGGAATTCCGGGACAAAAATATGCACAGTAAGTGGCAACCTTAAACCTCCATATACCAGTTATACCCTGTTGTACCAATGGGTTATACCACAGAAAAAGTGGCAGCCATACCAGTGGGTTATCCCCCATAAAACTTCCATATACCCGCTTATAATGTTATACTGTTTTTGACGTAACTTCAAGGAATCATCGTATCGTAGATTATCATTGCCTCACCTGGTTGGATGCTGGCAATGGGGGGTTCAGCAACAAAATTCATCGACCTTGACAATAAAATGAGCTTTAAAAGTTACAAGAATACCAAAACGCTAAGGCTAAACCTTTTGTCTTCGTCCAGAGTCGTTCAGAGCGGGCTTTTTGTCAGGCTATGTTGGGGATGCACTGAAGGCACATCTTACGTTGTGGTGTTGATTTGCACAGACTGGCATTCGTTCCGCATTAAACCACAAGAAAAAGAGACTGGTCGAAGTCAATTTTTTCCGTGAAATTGTTTTTTTGAAAGGATGGGCCCAAGATGCCCAAGTTTGCAACAGTTGCACACAGCAATCACGGCAATCACAGCAAGGCAGCCTCTGTGATTTAAGTCATTTGAACTCCACTGTGGTCTCCAACATGGCCAACAGATCGTGACAGCTCCGCAGAGATCATGTTCAACATGTAAAATGCCCCAGCACTTGCTCCCGTCGGGCGCGTGCTGCTTCACAAACCATGGCCAAGAAGTCCTGTGTTTCTTCAGATGTTCTCACCAAATCTACTGCTGATCCTTCAATCTTGCAATGTGGCCAGAACTCCTCCAAGTATCTGGCTTCGATGTCCTCCTCTGTTCTTGGTCCCCAAATGCTTTCACACATGGCGTAGGCGACCGGATCATAACCCTTCAATTCAGCATTGATGTAAGGAAAATAATCATTGCGAAATCTACGCGTACTGAAGTAGGCTTCCGAGCATTCAGCAAAATATTCCTTGTGGTTCGTGGCAGCATAGTGTGGTTCACATGCATATTTCCCAACTCGTTCGCAGGATTGGGTATACAATGGAAGGCTTGAAGCATAAGCATTGGAAATCACTTGATCCGTTGGGGTGATGACTCGCTCTTTCCAGTCGCCTACTGTTGGATCCGGATTGCAAAGGTATGCGCGGCAGCTGCCTTCAGTCTCAAGGTGCCACCGGTCGAAAGGTGCAGCGGCCGTCTCTAGCACATCGGAGGACATGTTGGTGTAGCGCAGAACCACCTCTTTTTCTCTGCGACTACCAGTACTTTGTTTCATCCAGGTTCTTCGTTTCACGCTGTTTGAGGGCTCAGAGTTTGCACAATGATACCATAAATCTAGTGAGATCTTTGCCACGTACTCTCCGTTCAAGACATCTTCGCTAAAGCCTTTAACAAGCGCACTCTGTGCACTCTCATCCAAGGGCAAGCTTTCTGCCAGCCCAGTAGATGGAAGCCAGCTCCCATCAAGCCACTCCTTCCACCCAGCCACTGTCATGCCAAAGTCAGTACCGTTCCGATAAGCGAGGACCTTTCCGTCCACCTCCAAATGCCACCGATCTGGACATTTCGGATTCTTTGCAGAGAAGCGGTCTGTGCACCAGCAAATGACTTTCTGATTAGCAATTTGTGCATGTGAAGTGTCGGTGGCTTTGACCAACCTCGGCTTGCAGGAACTCTGGGTCATGCCAGTCATACCATCCAGATTAGGTTGTTCTAAAGTGAAGCTTCCATTTAGACACGTGTTCCGGAAATTGGACATACTGTAGGAAATCATGTTGCTTTCTGCATCAATTCCAATTCTGAAATCACTGACGTCCTTGCCCTCTTCCGCAAACAAAGAAACGTCGCCTGTACTTTGTCTCCAATGATCACATTGATCCCTTTTTTGCTCCTCGTTGATTCTATCATGATGCACCCAGTGTGAGACCTCGTGTAGAAGGACAGCAGGTTGTACATGAGCCTGCGCCAGAAAGTCTTCGACATTGAAAAGCTCAACAGAATGCGCTTTACAAGCCATGAATTCATGCGGGAGATCTATGCCGTGACAACAGCAGCCTTTCTTTCCAGCACCATTGTCCAGGTTTACCCAAAAACAAATTGGATATGCGAAGAGACGGCTCACCACGTTCTCAGGCAGGATTCGAAGTATCTCTTTCAAGTCCTCCTGTATGACAGTCATTGCCTTATCATGCAGCTCTTCTCGCACGCGGTCATCAACATATACCGCGAAACCAAGGACGTCCTGTTTCTGGTAGCGCAGTTTGAAGCCATGCTGCTCCCCCTCCACCTCATGCTGTAATGAGACCATGGGGCGCTTGACTTTCTTGCTGCAATTTCTCTGCGATTCCGGTGCTTCCCGCTTCTGGGAATCTGAAGCGGAAACCGGTTTGCTTTCGACGCAACATGACATTGCGTCCCAATTAACAAGAATCAGCTAGCATTAGATGGCAAATAATTATTGTCTTTCAACTACGGGTACCAAGCAATTGGACCTTGTTGATCCTTGTTGTTACGTACGGTTTTACGGACTAGTGTGATATCTGTCCATGTGCTAGGTGACAATGATACAGGCATGTCAGTCATGATGCTCTGTGTCTTGAGCAATTAATAGCTGGCAAACCAGCAACAAAATTTCCTGTGATCATTTCCCCCATCTTCGGGAGGATACAAAAAGTGAATGAAAACCACCACCTAATACCTAGTTGTTCTTTCAACTGGGGAAAGTGTTTACATGTGACTCAAAGTTTCCTGTCCTGCTTTTCTTCCTCGACATCGGAAGGTTTTCGACGAATACGTCCGGCTCGAACCTGTACGGCGAAAACGCCATGGGTTTTCGAAATGGTGAGGGGGGGAAATACATCCCATCACACCCCCCGTGTTTTTGCTATTTGCAAATGTGCAAATGCATTTAGGAAAGGAAAACCACTGTGAAATCTGGGTAGGTTGCAAGAAACGAAATTTAAGTTGCAAGAAAGCTAAAAATACGATTTTTAACTTCAAAATCCATCAACCAGCCCAAGTTTGAAGACTGTTCAAGGTCGCAGCTGACGTCAAATCACTTGAATTGATAGGCGCCTCTAATACCTTCTTTGAGGCATCTTCTGTGCTGACAGCCTGAGGGGAAATCAGTCGAAGATGTTTTGTAGCTACGAATTTTCCAATCAAAAGCTATCAAAACAGACTTCTTCAAAAAACATGGTTCAACTTCGATTGCAAACAAGTGTTGAAAAAATTTATCTTGAAAAATTCAGAAGCTGCATGAATTTCTACATATTCAGTTGATCACACCCTTTCGGCTCCAGAAATTTGTATTTTTTTAAGGCCCAAAACTTTTGTTGATTGATGCCCCTGGGGGTGAGGTCAAAAAGAGCGGTCAATCTCCAAACAAAATTGTGAGTCTTTCATGATCTGGCAAACTAATCCCTGCTGGTTCCATAAGCACTCAATATTACATCCTGCTCAAGATAGTTCCCAAAATCAAATTATTTTACTTCCTACATAGTCAGAAGATGCATCCCAGTGTTTACTTGAAAAATATTCTGCCAAATCGCCTGGCGCAGTACTGCCGCTTTGCGCGACCGCTGGCGCCGCAGCCGGCTGTAGGCAGCAAGTGTAGCAGTCAGCACTACAGTGGAGTTTGCATCACCATCGCTCCATGGCACATGGTGAAGCCTGGACAAAGCAAAAGTCTATTCCACCGTGATCTCTCTACACCAATCCGGCTTTGAAGGTTAGATGAGTTACATGCACAAGGGACTGTCATGGCAGCATATACAACATCGTTCGCTTACTGTTCGCAATTCTGACGTTGAAGGTTTTTCTCTTTCATGTCGAACAACACTTCTAAACCTTATATTTCAGATCTGAGTGAGCGACAAAAATAAAAAATCGAACCAACCACCTGTTAAATGTACTTTTCATCAGTAAAAGATTATAGCAGTATTTGGCTATACGTGTACATGCAAGCCGCTATAATATACATACATTATATATATATATATATGTTAGATGGACTTTCGGGGTCTACTCTGCACCCCACAGGCTCCACTAGATATATGGTTCCACTAGATACATGGCTCCACTAGATACATAATGATCCTCAGGGGGCTCTGGATCCTGGGGCCAGGGCAAGAATTACAAACATTAAAAACATTAATGCTCAGAGGCGTTGGATCCTCGGCTTTCTTGGTACCTTCCTGCCCCAAATCTCATTCTTGCCGTAGAACTCAGAGTCATTCTAGAAAGCGGGAGGAAGGCTCTTGTCTACTGATGAACTCAAATGTGGAGGATATCCTGTCTAGTGGCGCCAATGTGGTCTCACTTGGAATGGTAATCGTGAGCGTTCGGCTTCTTGGAAGTGTTTGTTGACCAGTCTGCTTCAGACTGTCTTTTGGGCTGCTGCCAGTCCCATGCAGACGAGCTGTCATCCACCAAGGAAGGCGAAGACATGAAGCCTTTCCAGTTTAGCCAATCAGACTTCTGAGTGATATTTTTCATCCTAGCCTTCCAGCTGCGCAGTCTCTCCGACTGGATGTTCTTCTGCCTCTTATCTATCTCTATATTGGTCTGCTTCTGCAATCCATAGACAGCACCAAAGGATAGAGACTCAGGCGGCACACCAAAGTACTTCATAGAGATCTTCCTTCCTTCATTGTCAAAGCGACCTTTCTTCATTTGGTTCAGCAAGGAGCCTAGTCGCCCATGATCTTTCCACTTTTTGCGGATAGACTCATTCTCAACATGTTTCATCTTATTCCTTCTTCTTTCCATCAAAGAAACCTGCGCTCCTTTGATGTTCTTGAAGCTGGCCAACTGTTGAATCTTCTTGGTTCCATCTACATCATCATAGCCACTGGGGATGCAAAAGAGAGCGGAAGAACAAGCCATCCGAAGCACCCAGGTGAGCTGAGCACACGTCACTGTCCAAGTGAAATCGACGACACCCTGGTCAGTGACCTCATCTTCTTCTTCTCCACAATTTCTTGCATAGTGACATGCTTCTTTCCATTGCGTTCGAACTCCTTCCAAGCAATTTTCTTCAATCAACTTCTGCCATTGAGCTCCAGACAGCCACTTCGGCTTCACGAAGAGAGGATCTTTCTTGAAATGGAGCTCCTCCTCAACCTTCTCACAGACCACGTCGATCTCCGTCCTCACGATCTTGTGATCGCTGAGTCTTTCAAAGCAAGCTGTCATAGGCGACATATCTGGTGTCCCCATAAAGTAGTCTATAGTGCGGGATCCATTCCATCTAGTGGATTCCACCAACCCAACTTCACATTGCCAACCTCCTTGCATCAGCGCTAATGTTGATGCCCAACTTCCTTCGAAGACTTCGTTCCAGTCACCTCCCGCCACCCAATCTCCATTCCACCCTGATTGGGTAAAGAAGTTGGACAACCGACAATGATGCTCCTGCACACAGCCATCAGATGGTGAGCAGTAGCTGTTCAATACCAACGTGCCAAACAGCTCAATGGCATGGAATTGACCTCCAGACCAAGTCTCCTCAAAGTGCCATTTCAAAGGAAGATGGTCACGGAAAAACGTAGCCACTCCGCGATGCCTCAAAGCAGTCTTTTACTTCCTTCCAAGCTTCCGGGAGTATAGAAACCTCGGTAGCCACATTTTCGCATGTATCTGCATTCCTTTCCACTGTGTGTCATTTGCTGAGACTTCCTGCAGCATAAGCACGTCCACCTCCTCAAAATTCTTGCTGGTGGCCAAATGCAGCATCCTCCATGCTCCTTCCAACCCTTGCGAGTTAAGAGAACAGAGGCTGATCTTCTTCTCTACCTTCTTACTTCCTTTCCATCTCAAAAACTTCGCATTGCCATCAGACTTATAACCATCTCCTCTGCCGTCTCGGGTCTTGTCCTCCAAGTTGCCCGATGCGTCAGAGAGACGGTCAGCTGAAACCTCTTCCTCTGCACAATCATCTGGGGCCATACCCCCTCGAAGCGAAGGGGTTGGCCCACCCCATCAATGCTCAAGCTTTTTCATCTTAGGGATAGTGGCACCCCCTTCCCTTGTCAATCTCCTCTGTTTCTTCTCAGCACGAATCTTCTGCCTTTCCACATAGTCATCAACTGCACGGGCAATGTCCAACTTACCTTCACCTGAAGCTTGAATGGCTTGCCAAAACTTGACTCCAGGTGCATATCCCATCTCATTCACAATCTCGCCAGAACAAGGTATGTGAACCTTGTCTCTACAGCTATTGCCAATGTCGGTCCTGCAACTTTTGCAAACCACAGTGCAGGTGCCTTGCTTTTTGACCTTGGTCCAATCCAAGAATACTACCACTGGTTCATGACCTCTTTCACGCGCATATTGCAGCCTCGTCTCAAGCCTCCGAACAGTCTGTTGCTCCAAGCTGTTCCTCCTCTCAAACTTCGAATGTTTCTTCACATAGTCCCGGTGATATGTGAGAAGGTCATGGACTTTCCCATGATTGCACTTGCAATCAACACGGATATGCTTCTTCTTCGACACACCAATGAGATATTTTGTCTTGCGAACATGCTCTCCCAAAACCGGAAGACAAAAGAAATGGAACTCGAGTTTTCGGAATTTGAAACTAAAGACCGAGAATGGAAGTGAGAGTGAAAGAGAAAGAGAGAGAGAGAGAGAGAGAGAGAGAGAGCGAGAGAGGCGAGAGAGAGAGAGAGGCGAGAGAGAGAGAGAGAGAAGAGAGAGACGANCAGAGCGAGAGAGAGAGAGAGAGCGAGGGAGCGAGAGCGAGAGAGAGCGAGAGCGAGAAAGCGAGAGCGAGAGCGAGAGAGAGCGAGAGAGAGAAGATTCATACGTGGAGTGTGGACATGTGTACGTGCGCACACCCCCGCAAGGCAATGTACATATAGTATAGAAAAAAACACCCACAATAAAATAAATTTGAAGAAGTGGATACGTTTGGACACATGTCCAAAATTTGCAAGTGCAGTGATCGTCTCTTGCATTGCTAGTCTCTTGTTATGCCGGTCTCTTGCGGGGCTTGCAAACTGGCTGTTAGTAAAATTTGACGGAATAGAAACCTGCAAGCATGTTTTTGAAGTGGTGTCGAACATTTCATGATTTTTTCACTGAACGCTTTTATACTGCAGTTAGGAGATACCCGTGTTCCTAACAGATATCCCGGAAGATGCCAAAATGGCAATTGTATGGCAAGCTGACGGATCAGTGGGGTAAGATCAGCTGATATTCTGAATTCTTGTAATCTTCAGGATCCATTGATTCCTTGGGCCATTTTCGGATGGCCATTTGGTCTTGTGTTGTTTATGGACCATATGGACCTCAAATTGGCCTCATCATAACTATGGCCTTGATGTGGCATGAGGTGTTGTTCCTCAGTGGTGCCTCCAGATTCCAAGGTGCCATGTTCTTTGAGGGGGTCCTCTGCCCCAAAGGCATTCTGTTTGGTGAGGAAGTTCTTTCACTTTTGGCTTTGTCGTTCCTTTCCTTCTCCTTGGCTTTTGCCGGAGGCTCCTCCTTTGGACTTGTATCCTGCTTGAGGATAGCTGTGAAAGTAAGATTTGCTTCGGCCTTGTCCTTGTCATTGGCCTTTACCCATTCTTGACTCTGTCGAAAGTAGTCACCTTTTGGGGGACTGCTGTAGGATTAGCCTGTATGCTCTGGTGCTCTTGCTGAAAAGGCTGAGCTATCTGGGCGCTGGATACAGGATCTAGCCCTTAACCGAGGATTCCGTGTAGGAGGGCTCACTGATATGTAAGGTTGAGCCACTGGAACCATGTGACCCATAGATTGAATCTACTGAAAAGGCCGCATTGTTGGCATAGCCTGCATGTGTTGGATTTGCCCCATGCCACTTGTTGCATGGGTTGCATTTGACCCATGGCTGGCATGGTCTGGTACGGGAAGATTTGTTGCCAAGGCTGTATGGCGCTCTAAACGTTGTGGTCGCAGCACCACAAACAAACTATCAATATTATTGCACTTGCGTTTCCTTATATATTTGCGGATTTGAGGTCCTGTAACCATTGCTTTGAGACCTTTCTTTCAAACTTTGTCGCTGTTGTCAGTGTCATTCGCCAAAATTTGGTCATTGCCACGATTTGTACTTGAGGCAAACAAGTATTTGTCGCAGAAGACGGTTAATTTCACCTAGGATTGGTCAAAGCAGTTGCATTTAACCAAAACAAGTTTTTGGGGGACTTACAGTATCTTATTTTCATGCACGGCCATAGCCAATCATGTCTTACTGCCCTGAAATGATCTTGGAGAAAGGTTCCGATTTCTTACTTACTGTACCTCAGTGCGTGGCATTGCACAAAAAAACGTTGGCGTTCCACGGAAAAGAATTGTAGGTGCCGGTAATATACCTGGAGGACGTATTTAGCCAGGGGAACGAAATAGACCCCAAAAGCCCGTATCACATATATATGTATATGTATATACGTGTATCAATGTGCATACCATGAAGTTGGAAATACATCTATCAAAATGTTTTCACCACAGGATATCACCATTTATTTTGAAAATACTATCCACATTGTCCCAATCTCTGCACCTGGCTGCCGTTGGCACTGCTGGCGCCACAACACCTTCTGGACTCCAAGCACTCGCGACAAAGGCTGTCATGGAGCATTGAAGTTTGAGTCGTTGCCGTGGCTGCGGAAAAGCAAAAAGCAGGGATCATTTTTGGAGGTCAAATTGTGATAGAATTTGATGGTTCAGCAAATCGCGCTATCAACTACCTATCATGTAGAATTCAATGCTGGCAACTAGTAGGATAAACTGCGAAACTTTTAAGTCGTGATTTCTGAGCCATCGATACTATTCCAAGATTCCTGAAATACGAGGCCGTTTGGAAGGTTTACCATTACTAAACCATGACGTTACGACGTAACGTAACATCTACAACAGTCGGAGCGTTTCAGTTCCTTCCCACGCGGTCCTTTGGTACCACGTGGCCATTCCCAGCTGTTCACTGTGGGGAAAGACTCCGAACCAATATCATTCCGTAGTGGCACGGCCATCCTGTAAACAGCGGTCATCGACACCCGAAGACAGCAATAGGCGGTATATTACTGCCACTGCCAAAACCAAGATTATTAGGTGGGTTGCTGGAAATCAACTGTTTTAGTGGGATCTTGTATATTCATGACTCCTATCACAACTTCCGTCCTGTCACTCCATACATTCCAATTTTGTCCACGCCTCCAGTAGTCCAGAATGGGAATCTCACTGTCCCTACGGGGCGTTCGGTGGCAGCCAACAAGAGAATCACAAGTTGTATGGATAGCACAATGTGACAATGTCACAAATGCTACACCCTGGAAGATTAACATGGAACATAATCATAGAGGTTGGGAAGATCATTTTCCTTTCTAAATGGGGGATTGGTAGGTTCCATGTTAATCTTCCAGGGTGTACACCATCTGCTGACTTTTCTCACCGATCATCCAATAGACTCAAATCGCCAGGATGGTTTTTTTGAATTGGGATCAAATGACGAAGCGACTTTTTGGGAACGCTTCAAGAAACAAACAGAGAAATAGAATCTCTAGAACCTAGCTAGTCTTGCAGAAACAGTTGAATATGCGTTCCATCTGGATATCTATGTATGTATGTATCTATAAAGCTAAATATCTATAAATCTATAAATCTATAATTCTTGAAACCTACAAATCTACAAAAAATACAACGATAAATCTGTACATCTATATCTCTGCATCTCTGTATCTATGTGTCTATGTATGTATACAATATATATATATATATACATACATATCTAGATATCTAGGTATCTATACGTATTATATCCATATCTATCTATCTATCTATCTGTCTGTCTGTCTGTCTGTCTGTCTATCTATCTATCTATCTATCTATCGATCGATTTATCTATCTATTTTATTATCTTATCTCATCTTATCTTGTCTTATTCATCGATCTATCTAGTCTATCTACCCATATATCTATATGTCTCTATGATTCTATTTGTCTCTATATCTTTCTGTGTTTCCTTTAGAGTTCCATCTTTTGGGCTCCCAAACACATCCATGTAGTCCGCAGGTTCCATGCCAGTAGTCATCGACATGGCGATGCGAAAAAAAATCGCCGCCCAAACGTGGCGGCCGGGCGGAAGTTGAAGGTTTTTGAAGAATACCACGAATCATATTCTAGATTCATCTTGCCTTGAATTGACTGCCAGTAAAGAGCAATAGGATTCAATAGAATCGATATAGAATTGATAGAAATCACAATACTGAGGAATAGAAATTAAACAAGTGGGTGAACAATAAGAAAATATTAAGTAGTAACATTTGATAACGATGATGATGATGATGATGATGATGATGATGATGATGATGATAATGATGATAATGATAGTTGAAAGCAATGTACAAGCTAAATCAACCTGCAGTGTCGCACAGAATTGTGAATAAAGCCTTCACCGCTTCACAGCGTTAGTGCTCTGAAACCTTTAGGCATCGATTCATACACTCGCGTTCCCACCCATTCCAGTCGATTTTGGAGCTCTGTTCAATCAAAAAAAGGTGGAAGAATGGACAGTGTTCCAGGGATTCAGCTGCCAGTTTTTTCAGCCCTAAAGCATGGAGGTCTTTTTTGCTTCCAGAGTCTTCTCCAATGCCTGCGGCCAAAGCTGGTTCTGCCACCCTTGAAATCTGTTGAAATCCACAACATGCGACAGGTGCCTCTAAGGAGAAAACATGACTGACGACAGATAGGCTGGATATCTGATTGTTTGATGCATGTACTGGGAATCAATCAATGTTTGAAATCATCATTTGGAAGTGTGGCTGTTCATGAAGAACACTTGCCAGAATGAATCTATAAGGGGATGGAATTTGACAACAAAATGCAGCGTAGACAACCTTATCATAACAATCGTCCCAGTCACCCAGCCTCAAGCGTAAAAACTTGGATAGAAAAAATGCTTCCTAATGACATGAATACAGCATCCCTTTGCATGTCCTTTACGTCACAGTTAATCTGCCAATGGTATGGTAATTTCTCAAAATGACAGAGTGTGTCCCTTGATATTAAGAACTCTGGGAGTTCCTTGAATTCCATCTGATAGTCATCTCACCAGCGAACATCAAATATAAAAATCTGCAACTATAGTCATATCGATATATCATAACATTATGAACATATTCATAATGCCATCCTTACCGCCGTTGGCAATGGAAAAAAAAATCCTCACATCCTTCCCCCACAAAAAACACCGCATCACCCGAGTCACCTCGATTTGCATCAAAAGCTCCCTTCGGCGCCTCAAGTCGATCAGTCAAAATAGGACGACAGCGACAGGTTCCGTTTTAAGGCTTCTGTATACCGCAGTAGTGTTGCTTCTATACACACTCTCTATGCATATGTAGTACATTGTACATATGGTATATATATATATACATAGATTATATAAGTATATATGTATACACATAAGTATATAATATGCATGTATATATGTACATATATGTATATATATATAGATTTGAGGTCATTGTAGAGGATTCTCATTGAGATTGTCAATTCTTTGAGTGGAGAATTTAACTTCTATCGGATCAGGGTTGAAGACCTGAGGGTATCGGAGGGAATTGGCAGAATCTAACCTCTCACTGTCACCCCTCACAATGCTCACATATGATGGTACTGTTACGCCAAACCTGGCAGAATTTTCAAAGCATCCTTTCCATTGGGAGGCAGGATTCCCAATGAAAAGATCAATGATCATAGAGATCTATCCATGAAAATCGTCTTGTGGATCAGAGGATGTTTCACAATCATTCAAAATCAACCATACAGCACCCCAACAAACATAGCTGGAAGACATCAATCATATACAAAAAATGACTCTAACATATGGGACCCAAAAATTGTTGGGCAAAAATCTCAGGGCCCCAAACTCTCGCTGAGCGCCCACCAAGTCCAAGTTATCCAAACCCTGCAGGTGAACAGCTACGTTTCGGGGGCGGCACACCCGGGCATAGGGGATTTTAAAAAAAAGAGAACTCTTTGAGGGTTACAACCCCTTCCCCAAAAAAGATCATCTGGCAAAAATCAGGTTTTTTTTTAGGTGCCAGCTGTTTGGGTAATTTCTTCGAAGCTCATGTCTGCCAAAGCTGAAAGGCATATTATGATATATATATATATATATACATACGATGATCTCAGGCCGCCAGGATATTCCAATCCATCCAAACACACGCGATGCCATTCAACAGTACTAGTTACAAAGAGACACACCTTTCAATTCGTTGCACAAACGTTCTGTCTTTTCGAGTGTTTGGCTTGCGTATTCAAGAATCGGCAGCATTTGACCAAGGTGCCGTAGAAGCTTTGACGATAAGATCGTGTGCCAAGAGCGCAGCCTCCAAGATGGATCGAATCGAAAAATCCATGCTCCATGTTATGACGGATCTATTTCTGAAGATATACCAAGACCTCTTTCAGCTTTTGATGATGATGATGATGATGATGATGATGATGATGATGATGATGATGATGATGATGATGATGGTGTTGATTTCTATGTTTGTTATGTTTTTATTTTTCGCACTGTGAGAAACTTTGTGGGGACAAATCCAAGCCTTTGGGTCACCCATGCCCTGACATCAAGGGTCGTGAAATTTCAAGACCAAAGCCTTCTGCGTCTCTTCGGCAGTGGCTGCCGGCAACTTCTCCACGAGACCTCGCGCCTGATGGACATTGATGCAGCTTGCGTAATTGGAACCTCATGGATATGACATCAGTATCAGGATATGGATACCCCATTCATACTGTAATACCAGTGATATCAGTGCTATCCCTGCCTACAAACTATTTTTCAACGCTGGAATGGCTGCTTCCAAAGTTCTAAAGGGAAGGATTTCACGCAGCCTTGGCCGGTTTGTATCTGCATTTAGTGCCTACGACCTCTTGCCATGTTTGTTGTGGAAAAGCTTGGTGAAACTTTCACCTTCTCACTTGACATGATGCACAACAGCTATGAGAACCCTCATCAAACATACTTTGCCATGACACAGGATCAGCAGTTGACAAACACCCAACTAGCAGGCAGTGGGGGATCAAGCTTGCCAGGATGAAGCTAGGCATCCGCAGAAAATGGCAACCCTGTCATCAAAGGCCCTCAAAGAAAAGGCTGTTGAAGGGAGGAACTCAATGAACGACTCACAAAAATCCATTTGAAAATGTTCAAACTGGTTGATTTTTGCATTTCATTTCCGGCAAACCAACATGTTTGTTCATGATCTTTTATGCCTTCCTCTGGGTCGATACTATCAATTGTTTGTCTCCAACATAGCTGCCATCGCCTCGGAGACTTGTGCTTCGAAGCGGGTTACCTCGCGAGAAGTGTTACCACAAGTATCACTACCATGTTTGAGGGTACCGTTTTCAAGCAACACAACTCTAGATAGAAAGTTGCAAAACTAATATTGCCTAAAAGGAAGTGCACGGTATGAGTACATGCAGAATGTGACTTATCAACTGTGTATAACATAAAACAAAATCCACAAACCACTTCGGCCTCTTCCGTTCCATCAATGCCAGCCGGAGCCATAAGCATCACATGAATCACCTGACAGCAATACCAAGCAGCTCCATCCCTTACATCACACAAAAAATATAGAGCACATATGAGCCACGAAAAAAACCTCTCAAATTCCATTGAATCCTGGTTGTTTAATAGGGATCCTTATGATGGTTTATTATAATCCCCACATAAATGGGTAGGCTTTCATCCCCAATATACCCCTAAACAACCAGA
The DNA here is from genome assembly GCA_000507305.1 of Breviolum minutum Mf 1.05b.01. Lineage (NCBI taxonomy): Eukaryota > Dinophyceae > Suessiales > Symbiodiniaceae > Breviolum > Breviolum minutum. The sequence continues at coordinate 48,426 of DF241592.1, read as the reverse complement.
GTTTTGGGTCATTGCTCATGTTTGGTCTTTTGCCTTATAGACCCCACAAACCCAAAATATCCATTTCCCTTTTCAAACCTCAAACTTCAAACCCACCGAAACACATCTAAAGCGGAACGAAAGGCCGCCTTGAGGCCATCGACCTCTTTCATTCCCTGGAAGTCGGGGTTTGGATCGACAAAAAATCGGATAGGGGATGTGAAGCAAACCAATGATGTTGATCTTTATATTTTATACAATTTGTTGAGAGATCTTACTATATCATTGCGATGTGTTACTATAATACATTTATAACTTGGCTTACTTATGAATCTTATGATATCATATGTATTGGAGATGTTTTAATCTATTTCCAGGGTTGAGGTAGTAACTAGGAGTCCATTGGCTTTTTATAAGGCTGCAAAAAACAGCTGCCTCTTCGATGCAGAACAGCTATATCGTTCCATACCGTCAACACTCATCTCGGCAACATCCTTCAAATAGAATACTTGAAGGTTGGAAATAATCATAACTCGTTTTTTCTTCCGCTGTATTTTTTCCATGTTCCACGTACCTTGGCACCCGCGGCTTCCAAGAGCTTCAGCTTGTCATCAAACGCTAAACCTTTTTTTGTCAGGCCGAGGATGTTGGGGATGCACTGAAGGCACATCCTACGTTGGGGTGTTGCTTTGCACCGACTGGCATTCGTTCCGCATGAAACCACAAGAAAATGAGACTAATTACTTGAAGTCAAAACTAAAAGAAACAAGACTAACATTATTAATTACATGACTATACATGTCAATTTAATTAGGTGCTTCGAAGCGTCTTATGGACTCGGATTTCGGAAAAAAAAAAACTAATACATGTATATATATATATACGTACATATATGACTATAAAGCTAGAAACTACAGTATTCTTGAAAGCACTGAAGAAAAAAAGCTACATCTCCACACTCAAGTTCCAAACCTTGCCAGCGCCGACCGGCACAAATCATCGACTGTTTCGCCTCTTTTTGTGAGGCTTAATCAGTGGAACATGGCTGTTGATTCGACGGGCAGAACATCTCACCCAAGAATGATGGGAAAGACATTCAATTCGATGCATGTCACAAAAAATCTCTCGAAGTTCAAGTCTGGCAGGGGGTCCCATTTCTCAGGGTGCCCTCAATTTTTCATGCCCCAACAAGGCTTCCAAGTAGGCATTCTTTTGCAACACTTTCGAGCTATTGAACTCATCAGCACCTAAGACACGTTTCAAAGCATGTGTTTTACATTATAATGTATATATATATATTTATATCTATAAATGCGTATAGACGTGTATATATATATATATATCTAGCAATACACCCCTCTTTGTATTCTATATGCTATACATTTGGAACAAGCAAACCATCAACATCCCAGGGAAACCCAATCGCTTGTCGCCTTTGGAACAGACATTTGCTGCTCAATCGCTTGTCGCAAGTCACCTAGATTCACCTTGGCATCATTGCTGGAGTGGGTTTTTGTTCCCGACCATCGACACCTAGAAATTTACGGACCTTTCCGGGAAATTCCAAATAGATACCGACCTGATGAGAAGTAGATGTTTGTCCAACCCCTTGCAAATCAGAAACCCGACAGGAATTTGAGGCTCTGGAGGTTTGGTCACTTGAGAACTGTTGCTAATCTACTAACATCCAGTTGGCCTCCCCTAAACCTTCCCATAGTGATTTCTAGAAAAATCCCATGGAAAAGTAGCGATGGTTGAGAGAAATGGAAATCTACCACAAATATCAACAGTTTGGATGCCTGGATTATAGACTTGGATCTATGAACGTACAGAAGAGTCTGGATAGGCTTCATTTATGTGCATGTATGGGATACCTACTAAGTAAAATTGTTAGATTGGGTGGTGGCAGGGCAATCTGCAATTATTGAGTTTTGGTTCATCACAAATGGCGACAGTCATCCCTTCCAAAGAGCTCAAATTGACATGGTTGAGACTCTGGAAACCCGGGTGCATCCTTTTTCGAAGTTGTTTACATATAAGTTTAAATCCTTTCAGTACTTGACACACTTGATACCGTTTAGCCAACCCACGCCCGAAATGGTAGAGGTTTGTTTGTGATCTCAGGATTTCTCACAAAAAATAAGTTTTGGATGGTTTTAGGTCTCATTTAGGGCTCACTGTGAGTGGTTTATGGGTCAACACACCCTGCTGTTCGTTTGGTTGACCTCTGTATTCGGGAACTCCAAGTCCTTCGAATCCTGGACGATGAGTGAACGGACAACACGTATTGAATATTGTCCGCGGCACAGTTTCTGTGAGTCTAGAAACTTCAGACTGTCAAACTTAAGCCTTCCTATCCTTTCAGTGATATCATTGCAAATCTCCGCAACGGACATTGGAACATTCTACCATCAAAGGTAGTTTTCCGACCTTGCCAAATTTCACCGACACGCGCAGGGCCGCCATGGCAGTTGGAAGTGCCGCGTTTTTGTTGGTCGATGTTTTTCAAGAACTAGGCGTGATGTGGATTGATAGAAACTGGCAATAAGCTGCTTAGTGCCAGGATTGATACCCCAGTGGCACTGAAACTGGCCATGTTGCGAAGCCGCGATGCAGTTGCGTTGATTTAGCTGTCTGCTTTCTGGTCTGTGCCTGTGGGTACAGCTGCAGATATGCCAACAGGCTTGTTTCTGGAGGCCGTTCTCTTCAACACAAAAATCCAGAAATGCCAAGAAAAAAACACGCACGGAATCTTTTTTTTCCAGGAGAGAACCTGCGCAAAAGTCATGACCTCGTAGTACAACTAACTCAGCCTGGTGAGGAAGCATTGCTAAACATGGCATCTGAGATGAGACTGACATGTGACCATACTTGACTAGGTCCTGGAGAACAATCTGTTTGGCAGGTTTTCTCTAGTGAAATGTCACACTTCTCCCAAACAACATCGAGGTTGTCACAGTCCTGCGGGAATCTCTTGCAGCTGTCCGAGGTCAGCATCTCGATCTGTCCTGGGGATTGGGGTATCCATGGGCCGGCCGCAAAAAGAACGATGTATAGAATTCTGTATGACTTGATATTTTTCCCTTAGGTATTCCTAGCCCATGACGCTTCCAATCTTGATTCCACCTGACATCTGGGAGATGAAAGAGAAGCAAATTGACAAAAACATGGAAAGTCTCACAACGAAGCGTCGCTCAGCTACAGCACGTCATGCTCTGATGCTTTTTTCGTCAGCTGTGGGTATCATAGCTGGATCTTTGTCCGAGGGCAGTGGTTACCGACAAGAGCATTTTGAAGCAAAGTCGGGGTCACCACCTATATTGTTCTTCAGGCCCGCCTTGCAAGCATACTCCCGGTTCGTCAATTCAGACCCCGGGACCGTCTCATACAGCGCATGGCCTGCAGGGCACTTAAGCGTAACTTCTTTCTTTGTGCAATACTTCTTGTCTTTCTTCTGCCCTGGCCTTCCTATTTGTTTTGTCGTCCAACCAACACAATTTGTTGATGAAACTTGATTCGATCTTTTGTAGTATCTGATCTTTCCCTGGGATTCCGGATCTGTGGCTTCCACCACATCAGGTGCACTCCTTGCGAAGAGATGGTATCCAAAATCAAACTTCCAGCCCACAATGTAGTGCACTGCCACCGCCTTCTCCTTGATAGGGTTAAGAATCCATGTCTGTTTGTTTGGTGCACCATTTACTTTGAGACAAATATTTTCCCCAGCTTTCAACACGCCATTCTCTGGGCAGCAACAGGTGCCCAAGCGGTTGGGCAGAAAGCATTGATTCTGCTTGTTGACGGTGTCCAACTCGTCCAAACGTTCCTTGCACGTCAGGGTAAAGTTTCTCTCACTTGCGAAGTTTTCAAAGCCTGAAAAACGCGTTCGGAAATCTGTAAGCACATCATGAATTTCATCCTTTGACAAAAAACTTCCATCATAAGACTCAACGCCACCGATATCTTGCCACTCGAAAAGGACCTTGCTTTTCAACTTGTAGTCATCAAATGTCAGATCTTCAAGCCTCTTTTTTCTATACTTGGCAACGGCTGGGTGAGCAAGGCTGTAGACTTTTGCGGATTTGACCTGAAGAGGCAATTCTCCCATGTTGCCGCGTTTATTGGCGAGATGACAACACCTGTTGCTTTCAAAGGGCCGGCGTTCCTCAAGACACATATCCTTTTCCTTTTGGATCTTCTTTCTCTGCCACCAGCTCTTCTTGATGTCCGAGGAAGTGAAGCCGCAACAGTAATTCACATACTTCGTGCTTGTTTGAACCTCGTGGTGGTAGAAACGCGGAAAGCTCGGAGGAAAACCACCTTTCTTCTCTTTGTAGTTTGGGCAATCCTTCACCGATTCCACCTCCTTGCACTCGCAGATCAACTTGTCTTGCCAATTCTCCATCAAGGTCGCCCGCAAGGCATCAGCCCCGCATAGCAGGCATAGCATAGAGATCCATCCGAAAATGAAGCACATTGGATTGAGAAAAACGCACAATCACACGAGACCTTTTGATAGCAAGTCTCAGTCTAACTGTAAATCCGGAGCCAAACGAGCAAACCGGCGAAAAAAGAAAAGCAAAAGTAGGTGTGTATATCCACAATCCACACGGATGTTCTCCATAGAAAACGGCCAAGCAGTCTGAAGATTGCTCCAACATGCTCAAACTGCTGGACTTCAAGTATAGGATAGCAGGAGTAATCCATGCACTCAAAAATTCCTCCGGTCTTTGTTGCTCTCCTCTGCACCTCCATGATGATGCCTCTGTAGAGCTAAAGAAGTAGCAGAACCTTGGCTTGCTTGCATGTTTTGTTTCCTACCGGATTGCACTCCTAAGCAATGCAGGTCAGTCCTTCGCACTATTGGATCCTTACTGATTTCAAAAAAAACAATCCCCTCCCTCACTCTTTGGGATACTTGGTAGTCTCGGTCCTCCGAGTAGGTTAAGCATCTACACAAGGCAGCAGCTAGTTGCAATGGTTCCAAAAAGAAGCATCTGCATGAGTCAAGTCTTTCAAGGGTTTTGTTTGGTTTTCCCGTTGTTTAATATTTGATGTGTTGGTCAAAAAACCACTAGAAACGCATTCGATCAGCGCTGTCTCAGCATTGGAACTCCAAATGTAACAATGTAACATCATGTAACTGGCGTGCAGGTCGCGCAAATGAAATCACTACGTCTTCCGGACATTTCTGCAACAAGATTGACGAATTTACGAAAGTGTCGCCTGTCGAAATTGCACCCAAAAACGACCAAACAAATCTGCAGCTTGGCTTGCCCACAGCACGGTGGACTTCTACACAACCTACAACACACCACATATTTGAAGGACCTTCCGCATAGTTAGCAAAATGTTTCTGTCTCATTTTCAAGCCACGCAGACTTGAAAGACTTGAAACTTCAAGATACTTATCATACTTCCTTCTAATTAAGCTGTCAGACGTAGCCTTTGCCCCACGATGAGGCACAAAAGTCCAGTTGGAAAAATTAAAAAAGGTTGGGTTTTTGGCTACACAGTCCTGAATACAAAAAAAATGACTTGAAATGACATATCATTTTTACCTTAATCTTAGTTATCATTCAACTAACCAAGTCTCATCATGATTCCAAGTCCAAGAAATTTCAGATGATTTACTAACTCTTTGCATATGTCAAAATGATAAAAGGAGGCATGTTTCACCATATACAATATACAAATAGAAGCTCGATGAAACCATGATGTGCAACCAGAGTATCGCAAACACATGCTAAGCGAAAAAAATACATTTGACTGCATGACGTTCTATGAAGGTACTCTGTTTATCGATGTGCCAGGTCAATCTGTTTGTCTTCAATTCCTCCATGATCTCACGCCATTTGACACCAGGGTGAATTAGAAATAGATTTCACCGCCAACCTGGATTTCCGGCCAGATTCCCAAAATGAAGCACCTTGACGCGTCAGCCCTGAGGTGGTCATCAGGTCATTCACCAAAAGGAAGCTCTCCTGGAGGCGATGTCGCAAGCTGCCCATAGGCCCCAGAGCCAAAGATGATAAGATGATATACTTGTATTATAGGGGCTAGCTGAGCAGCTAATACACATATATGATATATATGTGATAAATGATATGCATATATATGTGTATATATATATATATACGGGATGCATGATAAGTCAACCCAAAAAGCCGGGGACAGATTGATTAAGATCATAAACATTCAGCTGGGTGGAAAACCGCATGCGGCAGCGGTGCAAAGGGCGTTTGCTCTGTATTGTAAAGCTGCTGTCCATGGTCCCTCCCGCATTTTTGCATCATGAATAAGCGCATTTGTTCGCACACTTTTGTTTTCTGGTGTTCTCCCACCGGGGAAGAATTCAAGTCCCTTTAGATCATGGCAAAAACGGCATTTCAATTTCACTGAATGCAACTGGTTTTCAGGATGAACTGATATACTGATTGTATCCCACCAAATTACCAATCTTAGACTTGCCTAGATCACGATGCCACGATCCTCAAAGGGCCGTTGGGCCTCGGTTGTGCAGCTCCGTGCTGAGCAAGCAGGATGCATCAGATCTGTGCTGAGTACTCAGAAGTAGACTCGTGTCATGGAAAAGTTTCAGTTTTGCATGCTTTACATACTCAACTCATACTGCAACTATGTCGAAGTTGTGATGTTATGTTTCAAGGAAATATAGTATCTTTGGAAAAATCATTGGCCACCCTCCAAGCCAACATACTTGAGAGATGAAGCAAAGTATCAATTCTCGAGGCATGATGGATGCACAAATATGAGCTGAAGTTGAGGGGTGAAATTTGACTTCGAAAGGGTCCACAAAGTTTTAATAAACTGATTCAAGCAAGGAACAAGAATTCACAGGTATGGAACGATAGTACAAAGTGGATATACCCCCATGTTGAGTGCAACACAATTGCAAGATATTGTACACTGATAAGTCCATGAGACAACATAAAAAGCATACTTGCAATAATAGAAGACATCATGGAATAGCATAGAGTCATAGAGAAATTCACACATGAGCTGGAGAGAAATAGACTGAAATAACAACCATAACATATCTGTTTACTCGAACATGGCAAAGTAATTGACACAAGGATCAGCCACTGAAGCGTTTAAGCTTTCCACCAGGTGACCCGATGTTCCTGCAACTTGCATCACGTGACCAAATGGCATTCCACCGACCTTAGTCCACATAAATCATTCAAAGAGTAATGGTCGATGATCAATGATATTGCATCAATCTTTCCAAAAGAAGTTGAAACTGCTTGAAAATCTTGAAACAAAAATAGGTCCTTTCCCTTTAAAACCACTCTTGATGTCTTTTCATGGCTCAATAATTGTCAGATATCAGCAGGAAAACTATTCCATTTCAGATTTGCAATCTTGAAACATCCCGACCTCACAACCAATTTCTACTAGGGAGCCTTTCAGCCTACCCTGAAAATGCTGCCCAGGTACCTATGATTTGTCACATAAATTGAGTTCAAATTGACATGATTGACTCTAGAAACCGCGGTGCATCTTTTTCGAAGCTGTTTTACGGATAAGTTTAAATCCTTTCAGTGCTTCAGACACTTGACACCGTTTTACCAACCCACAACAGAAATGGTCGATGTTTAGTGTGTGATCTTAAGATGTCTCTAAAAAAATAGATGGTCTTTGGGTCTTATCTAGGGCTCAATATGAGTGGTTTCTGGGGTCAACACACCCTGCTATTCCTTTACGTGACCTCTGTATGCAGGAACTCCAAGTCCTTCCAATCCTGGACGATGAGGAAACAAACAACATAATTAAGTTGGACCACAGTTGAAAAGAAAGCAACTTCAAAGGGAAAAAAATGTTGGAAATTTGCAGGGCAAACTTAAACTGTTGCATTGTGTTTACTATTTGTAGTGTTCGCGACATAGCTCCGTAGCAGTTTACAGAAGAAAAATGAAATACTGTAAATTGAAATGAAGAGACTATGCGAGGATGAGCTGAGGTCCAAGTTCTCTATGAGTCTAAGAACCTTGGACTTTAAAACAAAATGCGTCAAGCTTGCCTACAGACGGTTTTTGGACCTTGCCTTCAATTCCACCTTGCCACATGCACCGCCATAGCAAGGGTCCGTTATTGGTCAATGTTTTAAGGACCTTGATGGAATCTCATGGTGGGTTTTTTTTCCCAAGGGATAGGAAGGAGATGATCCGACGATCCGATCACTCTTGTTGCTTCTCCATGCTGGCGCAAATAAAATGACCTGTTGTGTACAGTTGGAGACGTGGTCACTCCAATGTTTTTGTTGAGACACTCAAATAGTGTCACAGCTCGATGTTTTCTCCTTTCACATGCAACTTCTGTATCTCATGTATTTCTTCCCATCTGACCTAGTCTCAAAATAGCCAAATCAGCCTATAGAACACCTTCAATCTTTGCCAGTTTTGCAACTTCTACTGTGGCCAATTTGCTCTGGTTAAAATGGCGCGATGCGGCCATTCTATACATGCCAAGAAAAGTCTGTTGTATAAAAAAAGGATCAAAAGGCAGATTTTACTGTTTCAGAATTTCTCCGTTCAAGTCAGATCTCCTCATGTCATTGTCATATCTCTGCTTCTCAAATCGAACAACAGAGCATTTGTTTGCACGTCGACTGATGCTCTCCCATCCCTACAACATGCTACAAATCCATTGACAAGTTGACACCTCAGCGACGTAGCGTATGCTCGATTTTCCACTGCAGATCTCTGACAGCTGCCAATCTTGTAGTGGCTCAGCTAAAGCTGCTGTACATGCTGAGCTCAATCTGTGGTAAAAGAAGATCAAAAGGCAGATCTGATTCTCCGTGAACTACCACGCAAGCTCAAACTGCCTGAAGCTGAACTTCTCAAGCGTCGGCATAGATGGCCTTGGCCTTTGCATAGAGTGCCTTGCCGGAAGGTGTCTTCCCATTCACAGCGCAGAAGCCCTTGATCCCCAACTCCTTTCGGGCCTTGATCACACTAGTAGTCCACTTAGAAATGTTCGCATACGCCTTCTTGCCTGCGGCATTCTGCTTCTTACTCACAACTTTGTTCCTCTTGTTCTTCATGAGGTCAGAACGGGTTTTCCCAGATGCGGTTTTCTCCTGATGCAGGGTAGCAAAAAAAATCCACGCATCATAAAAATAATTGAAAACATATCAATTAAAAAAAGCACAAGACAACACGATTAATCAAAAATACATGTTCCGCACATTACAGAAAATAAAACTGATTTAGAAAAATGGCTCAAAATATAAAAACACAAAAAGCAGAGTTGAAGCGTGGCAAGGGCTGCTACTTTTAAAAGTTGTTTTTTGATCACAAGATTTGTTCTGACACCGATCCCTCCTTATTGCCTTTGAAGACCACCACCTTTGCCAACTTGCCTCGTGCAATCTTGCTAACTGCCTTCTTTTTCATCACGCGCGCTTTCATTGCAGTCGCCTTCATGCTCTTGCTCTTCATGGTGCTTTTCATCACGGACTTCTTCATAGGAAGGGCCATTGTGAATCTAAGACGAAACAGTGGGATCAGAGGCAAAACGCAAGAGTTTGCAAGAGGACTTGAACCAGTTCAGTAAGAATACAGTGATTACGACAAAACAACCTGCTCAACTGTTCTTTGCAAATCTGATTTGGTCATCATCTCCAATGCAATTCAAATCAGAGTGGAAAACCTACAGAGACTCAAAGGTGTGTGCCCTTTCACTCATGTGACATGTGTTCAAATATCCCACTCCTAGGACCTTCCAGTTTTTCTACTGCAGATCTCTGACAGCTGCCAGTCTTGTAGTGGCTCAGCTAAAGCTGCTGTACATGCTGAGCTCAATCTGTCGTAAAAGAAGATCAAAAGGCAGATCTGATTCTCCGTGAACTACCACGCAAGCTCAAACTGCCTGAAGTTGAACTTCTCAAGCGTCGGCATAGATGGCCTTGGCCTTTGCATAGAGTGCCTTGCCGGAAGGTGTCTTCCCATTCACAGCGCAGAAGCCCTTGATGCCCAACTCCTTTCGGGCCTTGATCACACTAGTAGTCCACTTAGAAATGTTCGCATACGCCTTCTTGCCTGCGGCATTCTGCTTCTTACTCACAACTTTGTTCCTCTTGTTCTTCATGAGGTCAGAACGGGTTTTCCCAGATGCGGTTTTCTCCTGATGCAGGGTAGCAAAAAAAATCCACGCATCATAAAAATAATTGAAAACATATCAATTAAAAAAAGCACAAAACAACACGATTAATCAAAAATACATGTTCCGCACATTACAGAAAATAAAACTGATTTAGAAAAATGGCTCAAAATACAAAGCACAAAAAGCAGAGTTGAAGCGTGGCAAGGGCTGCTACTTTTAAAAAGTTGTTTTTTGATCACAAGATTTGTTCTGACACCGATCCCTCCTTATTGCCTTTGAAGACCACCACCTTTGCCAACTTGCCTCGTGCAATCTTGCTAACTGCCTTCTTTTTCATCACGCGCGCTTTCATTGCAGTCGCCTTCATGCTCTTGCTCTTCATGGTGCTTTTCATCACGGACTTCTTCATAGGAAGGGCCATGGCGACGCAAATCGCTAAGATCAAAGGCGGTAACAGCAAGGTGCTAGCAAGCTTGAGGGGTCTTGATTGAAAAAGATCAACATTCCAATTGTTGGAACCCATGATCAATCAAATTTCCCAGCATGTTTTGAAGAAAGTGTGTGGAAGAAGCCATCAAGAATCAAAGTCTTATCAATACTCCAAATTGAACTCAGTCACATTGTTTTGGCTTCGATAAAGTAACCTTTTGCGTACCGTTGGAGACGTGGTTTCCCCAATGCTTGTACTGAGATATTCAAATAGTAACACAGCCTTGAATCTAGATGTTTTCTTCACATCCAACTTCTGTATCTCATCCTAAATCCGACTTGACTTCATCAAAAGGTCTCACTTTTTGGACCTTCCCATGGGTTTTTGCGCGAAGAATGCTTCTCCCAAAGCTTTGCTGCCTTGCTGCATCAGCATCTCCAAAAGTTCCGCCGCCAGGCAACCTTGCTGCACCGGCAGGGCTCCCAACGCTGAGGCGTAGGTGAGGACATCACCATCAATCGACAACAAAGATAGCGCCTTCAGGGGAACCAACGACTGGTTCAAAGTTGAGAAGACAGAAGAACTGAGAGATTGACTTCAAGTTTGGGATCTGATTTGAGAAAGCTACCCTTTTTTGAACTGTTGGCCTCTAGCCATTGAGTTCCCTTCTCACATGCAGCCATTGCCGCATTGTAGGTCACCAGGTTGCTTGCAACAGGACCTGGTAAGCCACGTTTCAGATCCTGTAGCAAGAGAAGCGCATTAGGCCACGCAGAGGTCTTTTCGCAACAGCTGATGATGGCACTGTAGGTAATAACATTGGCCGCTCGAAGACCAGAAATTTCCTGACAATTCGCGTCGCGATGTGACGATGAAACATGTTCTTCCAACGTGTGGATCAGAACATTGGAGAATTACTCGTAGTAATCTCTTGTATGTATATATTTCTCTTATTTCCACCAGTTCATAGATTATATACATAAATTAGATAGACCAAAAAAGATATCAGAAGCCTTGTGTTGTTTGATCATTTCTTTCTTCCAAGTTGCGCTGAAGAGGGAGAGGCTCACTTCCAAAGGAGCTGAGTATTCACATGCACTGATGGTAGCATTATAACTAATGATGTCAGCAACACGTCTCCTTCGACCTTCACCAAGAAGTTCCAGTGCTTGTTGCCACTCTGATGCTTTTTCACAAGCACTAATAGCGGAATTCAAAAGGACATTCGAATTTCCCATCCTTTCAGCTCTTCGGAGAAGTTTCAGGGCTTCTTTCCACTGACCCGACTTTTCACATGCACTCGCTGCAGCACCAAAGGTCACAATTGAGGCCTCAAGATTTACGTCAGCAAGGCACCTTTCAAACACCAGCAAGGCATATTCCCAACGTCCTGCTTTTCCACATGCATTGATTGCTGAATTGTATCCTATCACTCGTCCTTCCAATCTTCGGTTTTCAAGCTCATCAAGCAGCAAGAGAGCCTGTTGCCACAGCATGACATGTCCACATGATCTAATGGCTGCATTGTACATGACCGTATTTACAACTGCACGCATCCTGTCAACTGTCGCTTCCCGCAAGAATCGAAGACATTGAAGCCATTCACTTGCTCTTTCTAAAGCACCGATGGTTGCACTGAAGGTGACCGCATTGACCTCCAAAGATTTCAACGTTTCAAACATCACTAAAGCACTTTGCCATTGTGCTGCATTGGTACAGGCACTAATGGCTGAATTCTGTCCAACCAAATCAGGCTCCAAAGCCCTGGAGGCCGCAACGCAGAGGAGATCCAGGGCGGATAGCCAATGGGCTTCACCTCCTGCAGAAGTGATGGCAGCGTTGTAGGAGATGATATCACATCCTTCATTCGTCAACAAAGCTACTGCCATGAGCCATGCAGAACTGATGACAGCATTGAAGGGGATGATATTGGTCTCTAGCCGATTCAACTGCACTTTCTCCAGGATTTCGAATGATCGCTGCCATTGCCTTGCTTTCTGGCTAGCGCTGATGCAAGCACTATATGTAATCAAATCAGCATTCAAAGTGACTTCAGAAAGTAGCAAGAAACATCGAAGCCACTGACTGGCAGCACAAGCACTGATTGCGTTGGTGTAGCAAATCTGGTTGCCTTCCCAACCCTGTTGACTCATAGATGTCAGTAAAAACAAAGCTTCACACCACAATGAGGATTTCTCGCAGGCACGGAGACCAGAACTAAACAGGAGCACGGTGGTTTCAGTACTTTGGCATAGAACTTCATCCAACACTGCAAGAGCTTTTTCACCCTGAAATGCATTTCCACAAGCGCTCATGACTGAACTGTACACAACCTTGCTTGTTTTTTTGACTGAAAAACCTGGAAGAAATGATACTGTTCCCCACCTTTCACTTTTTCTCCCCAAGAATTTCAAAACAAAAAAGACTAAAGCCGGCCAAGCACAGTGTTTGCTTTCAAGTCTTTCTTTAGCTCGCCAAGCAAAGCCAAAGCTTTCTGCCATTCAGCAGCCTCTTCGTAGGCTCTCATGGTTGCTCCGAAGGTAATTACATCCTGAGAGCTTTGTCTTAAAGGGAGTTGGACCTGTTTTTTACTCGCAAACTGGATAGTCTCCCCGATAAAACAAAGGAAACCGAAGGGAAAAGCAGGCACAGCAGTCCCCTGCAATGGCTTTGTAGCTTCAGCACTGGTACAAACCCATCAGAACTCTCTTTTTGGATCAACTTTGCTTGTCCCAAAATCCATCCTGTCTAACTCCACCGAGCATCAGGTTGATGATCAACTTGAAGTTCCAAGAACCAAAACAATGCAACATTCCAGCAAGCTCTACTAGCACTGATCAACGCATTGTAAGTGATCAAATCAGGTTGCAACCCTTTCAACCTCAATTGGTGGAACAATCTTCCTGCCTTCGGCCATTGGCACCTTGTAATACCACAGGTATATTCCACCACTTCCGAAAGCACATTGGCCATTGGTCATCCCATCTTGGGCCACCTTGATCCTGGACGCGGTGAGACTTCCAAGCTGGAAGTTTACAATTCGAAGCTGAATCTTTAGTTGAATTTAAAAATAGCTCACCACTGAAGCAGTATACAATTATAAAAGTATTGTATATATATATAGTATATAGATTATATACAGTAAATCTCACTATAAATCCACTGGGCGAAACTCCAATCACTCCGCAAACAAAAGATGGTTCTGCACCAACAGCCAACACCACCAGGTGTTTACGATGTCCATCCGTGAACAGCCACGGCGCCTCCAACGTTGAAGACACGATAGAGACGAGTCTACGACGACCTTAGCGCCGCAGCTGGGTTTGTGGTGGGATCCGGATCCAAAATTGTTCTCCAACCATGGGAAATCTTCACAAGTGCCAAGGGGGAGGGGATGGTAAAAAAGTTCCCAGGAGGTTTTCAATCTCTTGCTGTCAGACCCAAGGGTTCCACTGTTTTTATGTTCAATGAAAGGAACAGAGAAGGAAAATGGAGCGGGATAGTAAACTACCAACCTTTACCAACAAATTCACCATCCGTATATGACCTTTGGCTGTTTTTTTCGCTGTTAGCAGCCTTTGCACTGCACCTGAAGCCAATGGAGTTGTGTATGCAAAGTCTACCAAGTATGGGAGATGTGATACCAGTATATAACAATGTGTACACCCTCAACAATTAACATAGATTTGATTAGATACTAAAATGGTGGCTTTCGAAAAGGTAACCTAGAAAACATGGGAATTTTGGAGGTATCCATTCGTCAAATTTCTACTGAGTCACTGTTCCGAAGGCAACGGGTATGCCTGCTTCGTGCACCATTGGTGTGAAGGTCAGAGAAAGACCTGAGAAACACCAGGCAAAATGAATTTGTACCCCGTGTTGTCTCATGCCATGATGATTGATGACATATCATCTCAAACAGCCTTTCAATGTCTTGAGTCTGCAAGCTCAACTGTTCCTCTAAAAAACTTGGTGAACATCAAAAGTCGCCCCTTGAAACGTTAGGTCAAACAAATCAACATCCGAATCTCCACAGGTCACCTTGCCTGGTTCGCCAAGCTCAGATGCTAATCTCGGGATGAGAGTTCAAATCAAGTGCTTCATGGGACCATGGGATATCTTTTTCCAAGATAACCAGCAGGTGACAATTCATATATGAAGCTTGTGATTGAACGCGTTTTGCTCTTGAGGTCTTGACTCATTGAATCTCCTTTTGCTCAAGAGTCACGACGTAGTCAATAGAATGACCTCCAACGAGCAATTTGACATGAGTTCAAGTGTTTTTGTTAACTTATGACTCTATGACTTATGTCATATCTTCTCTTTAATGAGGGGTGTGTAACATTCCCCAAAATAACAAGTGGAAACCTCGCAACAAAAGCTTTATCCAAAAGAGTTGTCTGGTTCTATTAGTTGTCCCCTTCAGAGTCGAAGCTAATAGCAACCCTGGATGAATGTCAACCTCTCTCTGGTTTTTGCTGCTAAAATGGGGCCCCAAATGACGGAACGACCCTAAATTGTAGACACAACTTTTGGGCATTTGGAATGAACCCAGGTTAATGGTTGCATTACACAACTATTGACTGTTGATTCGGCTGAAATTGACCATCGTTCAGAACATGACAGAAACAATGGAAAATCCCTGACAACAAAAAACAAAATCATACCAATGCAACTCTTCAGTGCTTTAAGGATGAGAAATTGAGAAGCTCCAAAGAAAAAGTGAGAGATGTTCTTCAATGCTGTGCCCACGGTTTGTCACATCCATGGCTACATGTATTTTTTGAAAGGAGTTCAACGAGTTACTGCGCAACCTTTTTAGAGTATAAGCCCAATGCAGAAAGCGTGGTAAAGTCATGTGGCATTTTCTCTAAATGTCTTTAAAAAGGAAAGCCATGGAGCCATCCTGGACCAAAGCTTGCTGGGCAGAAACGCCATAGTAATTTTTGTTTGAAGACAAATGTGTGTATATATATATTATAACTATAGGGTATGTATATTTATCTAAATGTAAAATATATTTTTTTTAGAGTCCTCTTGGAGACATAGTAAGACACCAAGAAAACTACATTTACATGACATAGAAATTTTCTGAAAGGCAAAGTTCATCCTGTTTTACAGCTGAGCATCCTTGCAATGACATCAGCTGCATCACCCCCCCGAGCGATCCGCTGAGCCAAAGTGATTGCAGGGATTGTGGTCCTTCCAATGACTTTCCGGAAGAATTGGCTTTTTGAACTCGAAAATCGACTCACGGGAAAGTCCCTAAGTTTCTGCAGTCACTGTGATTTGACTACTCCAAAATGTATAGTTCATATTTTTGAATGTGAGTTCTTTGGGCAATCTTGAGTCAGCTCAGCATTTTGGAGGGCCTTTTGTCACGTATAGCATCCACCGCCAAATCGTCAATCCATTCCAACACATGTGTCGATCGCATTCCAGCGCCATGGCCACCGTGGATGTCACATGTATCAAGCATCGCAACACCAGTGGCCACCGTGGAATCCACACCACAAGAGTCAAGCATCTCTTGAAGGTGGATCACCTGTTGCCACTGAGAAGAAGATTGTCCAGATCTCAAGGCTGCATTGTATGTGATGACGTTCGGCTCCAGTTGTTGGATTTTCGTTTCATGAAGGAGATAAAAGGCTTGTTGCCAAGCACTGGCTTTCTCACAAGCACTGATGATTGCATTATAGGAGATGATGTTACATTCCACCTGTTGCAGAGAAAAATGCTCCAACACCACCAAGGCCTGTTTCCAGTTACCACCACCGCAGGCATTCAATGCCGTGTTGCACGTGATGACATCCAATTCGAGGGAAATAGCAAGAGGTGAGGCCAGCCAATCTAGGGCTTTCTGCCATTCGCTGGCTTTGGCACATGCACTAAGCAAACCATTGCAGCTCACAACATCAATTAAGCCAGTTCCAAAGTCTCCATGATAGGCGGCCAAGAAGCAACTAGCAGCCAGCTGCCACTCAGCCGCATTTCCGCAAGCAGAAATAACAGCATTTACACTCACACTACTGGGTTGGATCTTCTGAAGCTTCATGTCCTTCAACAAGACTATGGCCAGCTGCCATAACGAAGCTTTCTCACAAGCACTGATGGTTGCATTAAAGCTGATGGTGTTGGTACCCAATCCTTTCATTCCTAAAGCATCTTTAAGCAACCCCAAGGCCTCTTGCCAACATCCCACCTTTTCACAAGCACTGATGGTTGCGTTGCAAGTGACTATGTTGGACTTGCCGTAGTCTTGGCATTCATGCCAGCAAAACAGAGCTCGTTGCCACGGCAGTGTGCTGGAAAGGAGCACACCATAGGTGACGTCAGTGGCCTCCAACTGCTTGCAAGAAACAGAGGCCAAGTTTTCCTGGCATTTTGATGTGCAAAGGCTGTCGGGTTTTGGGCCCTTCAAAAATTGACAAATCATCTTGTGAATCTGGAGATTCAAGTTGTGCACATCTGTCAGGTACTGGGCCACTGGGTATCGAATCTATCTGTTTCATTCTGTCAGTGTCACTCTATCACTCTATATAATTAATATATGTCTATGTCATAAATATATAGCTATCAAGTCTACCTGAGCTCCCCTACTTGCATCTATTTGCCATAAACCTCTTCCCTCAATCCTAGAATCCATCCTTTTCCATAGGAAAATCACCAAATTGTGAATGAACACTTTCACCAAGATTCGAGCACATCTTGCCATCTTCCAGCTCTGGCCAATCCTTTACTCAGTGTATTATATGTCACCAGCTCCTGCCTCACGCGAGTCTTCACCATGACCTCTAACAACGACAACGCATATGGCCATACCGAACCATTCATAGTGGCCACAGTGGCAAGGCAACTAAGGACAGTGTTATAACTAACAACATCTGGCAGAAGATCAATTTGAGGTCCATTGGTCATAGTGACCAACATTTCTTGCCAAACATTGCTTGCCTTTTGGGCACCAAGAACCAGATTGAATCCAATCAAGTCTGGCAAGGACCCATGTCTCAGCATACACGCATATATTTCCTGGGCTGTGAATGGGTTCTGTTTTGACTCCGAAAAGATCTGCCTTGGAGGACTGGTCTCATTATATGCGGAAATTAAACCCAAAAATATATCTCAAAATCACTACCAAAGAGTCAACAGCTTCTTTCCACAAGGCTGCTTTTGCACAAGCACTGATGGCAGATTTGTACAAAATGCTGTCAGTGGTTTTTTGAAGAGCTGCCAGGTGCAGCAATTCAAGGACCTGTTGCCATTCCGAGCAGTTCGCGCAGCAAGTGCTGGAAGCACCAAACGAAATTGCGTCGGGCAAAAAGGGTGCATCTCTTTCAAGCAGGTTTGTGAGCAACCCCAATGCCTGGCTGGGTGTTTACCCCATCTAAAAAACTGCGAAAACCAGATATATCTGATGGCAAATTCTGGCATTTTTTCAAACCGGGATATTCATTGAAACGAAATGAAAACCGAATGAAAACCAAATGACACCAATGCCCAAATGCCTGTTGCCATTCCCCAGCCCTGCTACAGGCGGTGATGGCAGCATTGTAAGTCTTCAGATTCGTTTCGTTCAACTGTGCTTTGCCCAACATCTGGAGCGAATGCTGCCACTGATAGCCACAGGCTCCAATAGAAGCACGAAAAATAGGCGAATTTGGTTGGATATTCACACTTTCCAGAACTTGCAGAGCTTGCAAAGCCTCTGTCCAAACCATTGCAGTCTCATACACACACATCAAGGTACCATAGGAAATGACATTTGGCTGGACTCTTACAACAAACTGTTCAGCAAAGATCTCCACTGCTTGTCGCCACGCCTTTCCACTGAGGATCGCTGCATAGCTAATCTGATTGGCTTCTACAGCTGCTTGTCTTAACATCTGCAGATTCCAGATGGCCAGAGTCCAATGATTGGCTCTTTGAAAAGCACTCATGGTACTTGTAAAGCTAACTACATCCGCTGACTCCAAGTCCAGTAGCAACTTGATGGCATGTTGCCATCGAAAGGAACTACTCAGAGCACCCAGAGTGGCATTGTAGGTGATACAATTGACTTCCAGATTCTGTGGCTCAAGCGTCTTGAAGAGCATCATGGCTTTATGCCACGTTTTGCACTTGGAAATCGCTTGGTGGTACTCCCGTAGCCTCTCATGGACCTCCATTCTGAAGCTGAAGCTGCGAGTCAACCAACTCAATTCGCACGACATCAAGCAGTCCGTCAAAGGTATTGGACCATATTCAACCCTTGATGTGCACACCTTTTCTTGGAATTTTTGAAGTGTGGCTCCAGTGTGTTTTTAAAGCAGTATGTGGTGCATTCGACCTGAATCTTCCGTTCTTCGAAAGAGGGGACCCCTTTTCAACTTTGAAAAAGGAGGACCGGTCGCCAATCAGATATGTACAAAGTCCACACTCGAGGTCATCCACTTTCAGCCTTCACAAAAAAGTCAGACAAGTAGGGCACTAGCGGATTTTTGTTTATTCGGCCCATGATTTTTGAGGTCCAAGTCCAAATTTGTTTTCAATCGGGTAACCTGAAATGGATCCTCTATCCAAAAAATCTTACCTAGCGAGAGATTTTGGGATCAGAATTTACTGAAGAAATCTGGTCCAACACCAGTTGATGTAGTAGATCTACCCTGAATTACATGGGATATCCCAGATTTCAATGAACACATTTTCTTGAAATTCAACCCTTGTCTACAACCTGGTCACGATGTCACGAGAGCCTCGCTAGCGCTTGCGACGCTTGACCTCAACGGTTGTGTATACCTGGAACTTGAAACATCATTTATAGATGGTGGCTTCAATTGGATGACTCCAATTTTCAAGGAAAAAATGGGTGCTTCACCAAAGATCCATCTTAAACGGGTTGTTTGGAGTTCCAGGTGTATATTACGTACATGTAGCCCTGGAATTTCTGAAGATCGAATACCATCAACGGTATCACAAAGATCCAAAAAGAAGTCCGATATCCAAAAAGATGTTCGATTCGATATTCAAGCAGGAAAAAAAATATGAATCATCACATCAATCTCAGGGGGATTTCATGATGTTCCATGTGATTTCTGTTAAGATGTCGCACTTCTCAAGATCTGAACCGGTGGTTTGGAAATTTCATCTGAGCTATCAACGTTTCTTCTGGATCAGAATGGCCTGTGGATCTGGAAAATCTCCCAACATCCGACAAGGAGATCAGTCAAACAAAAGGGGTTGAGAGGATGTTCCAAAGCTGCAAATTCAGTTTAACATCAAGACAATATGACTTTAACCATCCAAGATCTCAATAGCCTTAGATCTTTCATACGTTTAATTCCAAGCATCATCTCCCGAAGTGCAAACTGGAAGTTTTGTTGCTGTTTTTTTCAAATATCTGATACCACCCCCTGGAACACCCCTCTGACCTGCCTTCACTGCCATCACCCGAAAAGTCATCCTCGCCCTCGTTGGAGCCATCGCTGGCCCCAAATTTCACAGCCTGCAGCTGAGCAAATCATTACAATCTTCGATCCACAGAACAAATCTGTGATGCTTGAGATGCGCCTTTGGAGACAGTAGCTCCTCACAAGCAAAGCAGTGGTTTCTGGGAGAAAAAAAAGGGGCATCCAAATTCATCGCTTCTGTTTGGAAGAGTGCATCATCCTTGTTGCATCCAAAAAAGGATCCCTTAAACACCTGGAAACATGGGCAATTTCTTCCAAGTTGCATGAGTTGAAAGGTGACAAATAGCCAAATCACAAGCACAGTCCTCACCCTCCAGGCTTCCTTCCCTGCTGCCTTCCCCTTCCTGACCAAGGTGTGCTGTTTTTGGTGACCGAGTTCCTATTGAAAATGAGCCTCCTACCGTTCTGTTCGTACCTGCTTCCTGTCAATAGATGCTGATTTTTGATTATGATCTCTTCATGATTGTTTCTGATGGTTCTTGATTTTTTGTATATCAGTATTTTACCAACAAAAAAGATACAGAGAAAGCCATCTTATTTTTGCACTCCTCATTTTTGGATGAAGTCCAAGTCACTGATATCGACAGTGCATTTTGTGGAAAAAAACACTTGCCGTTGCGACCAGCAAAAACGACACTGGTCGTTCACTTATTATGCATATTTCAAAAAAACACCCTGAACTCTTGAAAGCCACTGAGTAAAAATTAAAGGCACCAAATTTTGCAATCCCAACTGCTGTGATCCCAGTTGATCATGTCAGGTGCCTCTGCAACAGCTGCCTGCAAGTGATGGTTTGGTGGGTTAGGTCATTGATCCATTAAAACTTCACAGCTCTCAACACAAAAGCCATAACAATCTTCATCCAAAAACAGAACCATCCTCGACCCGAGAAAGATTTTCAGCTTGATGCTGAGATGCCGTGCTGGCCACGCCGAACAAGGGGGACTTGGCGCCTCTGCTTTCTCCATTTTCTGGGGTTCTGCCTTCAACATAGCATAGAACCTTGGGAAAATTGATGAACATTTGTGAGTTGTGGTTGATGTCCTTGTTGGAGGGTTTGTTGGATGCAATGGGACTATCAACTACCAACAGATCTTCTTGTGCATCTCCAAGGTTTTCTATGGTTTTCTGCATCTCAGAATCGAGCTCTCCATAATCCATCACACCTCGATGACAAGGTATGTAAATTTGAAATCCTGATCCTGAGACAGGAATGGTGAAATTGGAAACCATTGGAAACTACTTGAAACTATCGGAAACTATTGGAAACTAAAAGAATTCTTGGAAGCCCCCCACATTTTAGTGAGAGATGCGCCATGAAAACACAGATTTTGTGACAAGATTGGCAGATTGAGGTACTGGCCATCACGATTGGTATCTACCTTGCAACGAAAGAAGCCAGGACATGGTCTCTCGTAGGATCCCCCTTGAAAGACTCGTGGTACCTTGCGGTATTCCAACACACTAGCAAATGATAGATGTATTTTTGCTTGGAAATGGAGTTTTTGTTGAAGCATCAAACGTAAAATTTCATGATGAAGTCAACATCTATTGGTCTACTCCTGCTTGCCAATGACCTATGAATACCTCACGACCTAATGGATATTGCCCCCAACAAATTGCACGAAATCCAACGAGTACCTCTTCAAAGATTCGTTGCATTTCCATGAACTGCTCCGGCCCCTCCAGGTCGATGGTTTCCGCCACCTGGTAAAGTTGAAAATGATTTCCAACTCCAAGCCGCCAAACCTATTCAGAGTGTTTCAATTTTTTTTCGAGGTCTCCCAGCCATTTGCCATCTTCCTAAAATCTCTCTTTCAACAAAAAAAACTTCAACAAAAGAACGAATCTAAACAACATATTCAAGCTTGTGATCATCCCAACCTCTTCTGCGGTGAGTCCACCAGAATCATCTTGGTCAAAGCTTCCTGTAGGGAATCAAAGAATCAAAGCCAAAATCGACGCAAGCTGCCGGTCCCTTTTTGCTTTTTGTCGGATAGGAATTTATTGGCACCACAAATGCAACTGTGGGATTTTTTATTGCAACCATCAAGTTTTGGAATCAAGAACAGTTGAGGAGACAGTTCAGAGACCTCTGCAAGAAAACTGTTCATGCAGGAAGCCAGTGTTGATTGTAGTTTATCAAACAATTTGCAAACACATCCCTTTCCCAGGCATAAAGGTATCTGTAATAGAAGTAAAATGTCTGGAGATATCTCTTTCCGAAGTGTTTTTTTGAAGGTAATGGTTAAATCTATCTCAACCTCATGTGCAACGGTTTCTGAAGAGTCCTCTTCCAAAGATGGTGTTGTTGGTTGAAAATTGAAAGACAAATTTGGAAATACCAACAAGAGGTCTTTGTAACGGTGCTTTGTCTTCCTCAAAAGTTGGCGTAAAAATCTTAAGTCTCTGGAGAAACTTCTCACTATGACTCAGTGCCGTGCGAAAGGCGCGAAGCATCACAGCATGGTTTTCAATGAACATTGGTTTCCTCAGCGTGCAACAGCCAGCAATGCCAACATCGCCAACATCGTCTACAATGTCAAAAGTATGAAAGGATCAAACCAACTCTGCCTGCTAACCACCATACCATTCCTGACTTTCCTCCATGCTCAAATCGTCAAATCGAAGTCAAGAGAGAATCATCCCACCAACAACACCAACAAAGAAACACCAAAATTGTTGCTTGCTACACTGCTGCACCCAACATAAACTATCTAATCAAGCCACTTCCTCAAGAAAGACACCCCTAACTTTCCCAATCCCCAGGGGCCCACGACTCCAAGTTAGCGGCCAAGAATTCCGTGAAATCAATGACGCCCGAGTTATCCGCATCCAACTGGCGTGGGTTGAATGGTTGGGAGGTTTGGCTGGTGATCTAGAAGCAGGTTGGCTACCTTTTGAAGGTGAAGGTGAACTGCAATTAAGAAAGCAACAAATGTCATATTTTAGAACAACTTCAAATAACAAAAAACATTCCTTAAAGTCGGAATTCATACCTAGTTCTTTCAAAACCATTCCCATTTTTTTCCAAAGATGAAGATCTTTTTCACCGTTCCATGGAAGATCTCCCCTGCGCACACAGCGCATCATCCGCTGCAGGAGTTCCGCATCGACGCCCAGGGATCTCACCTCAGGTGGCTATCATCTGCCGAGTAAAAATCGTGCATCAAAAGCCCCCTCAAAAACTGCAAGTCTTCAAAATCTGCAAAATTAAGGTGTATATGAGATTTATATCATATACATTTATTATGTATATATGTTAGATATATGACTTCCAAGTTCGAAAGATTGAAATTACCCAAACCCAAATGACCAAAGAACTTTGTGAATAGATGAG
Source organism: Breviolum minutum Mf 1.05b.01 (assembly GCA_000507305.1). Classification (NCBI taxonomy): domain Eukaryota; class Dinophyceae; order Suessiales; family Symbiodiniaceae; genus Breviolum; species Breviolum minutum. The sequence continues at coordinate 25,103 of DF241592.1, read as the reverse complement.
TATTATCCAAAAAATATCCTGAAATGACCATTGAGAATACACCAAAATGATAATGAACTATACAAAATTTACTGCAAGTAAACATCAAGCTGCTAGGATGTGAGATACCAAAAATCCTTGGGATAACCACATCCCACCCGGCCCTGTAACCATCGGCTTGAGGTTCCACACCCCAGTGCTGAATTCGTCAGTGGTCAGGAGGCCATCACCATTCAGGTCCAATCTTCGCAGCATTTCGGAGTGTGATGACTGGATCTTCCAAAAAGATAGGAAACCCTAAACAACCCAGCAAAATATGAAGCTTTATAAAATCATAGGCATATTTGCAATGTAGATATAACGTATACCATAAAATCTATTGTGTTCCTGCATAGCTACTGGAGTAATCAAAGGTTCTCAAGCGTCATGTTTATTACAGTAGATCGTTTCGAAGAAGTGTTTTCCCCCTTCATGATGCCAGATCTTCCTTCTTAAACACGGGAAGGAGCTTTCAAAAACTACCAACTTCTACAATCAGCGTTTTTGTTGGGTGGCCATGCCCACGAAAGAGATCCATCAACAATTTCACATCTTCGCCCTGGCGCATGGCAGACTAGGCTTGTGTTGGGGATCAGGCGTTTCCTTACCTTTCTCATTTTGAAGTCTTTTAACAGTCTCCATTCTGGTTCAGCCTCAAGTATCTGGTAGAGCTAAGACTCACCTCTGAAGTTGAACTGAAAAAAAAAATGAACATCTCTAAATCCAAAAAATCTTCGGGCAAATCAGAGAAAAGGTCCGGTTGACAGTCTGAACTTTCACTTGCAGTGGATGCACCCGCAGCAAAAAGACATGCCCGGAAGCACATCGATATGGAAGGCCACTGCGAGCATGGCAGCCCTGACGACGATCGGACATCTTGTGGCGCTACACCCGAAATGCCTTGAAAGGTGCATGTTTAGAATCGAATGTAGCTAGACAAACCAGGATCATTGTCAACTCAATCATCAAATCTCACACTGCTTAGGAAAGGCACAAAAAAATGATGCGAGCCTTTTCATCTGCCGACCTTTTGTTTTTTTTTGAACTTGGCTTTCAGCAGCAATCTGAAGTTGATTCAAGAGACCCAGAAACAGTTGGGAGGTACAGCTGAGTCCAACGAGAGTTCCCTTGAAGGAAAGAACATCCGGTTGAATCTCAAGACCTTGGCTTTCACCCAACAAGAGAAGTGCATGCTGCCAGTGTTTGGCCATGCCACAAGCACTAATGGCAGAATTGAAGGTAATCAAATCTGGCACCAAAGATGATTCGCCCACTTCATGCAACAGAAAAATGGCAGCCTGCCATTCACCAGATTTCTCGCATGCACTACATGCGGCATTGAAACTGGTTAAGGTGGGTTGCAACTGCTTCATCACCAAATGATCTAGAAGTAGAAGTGCCTGTTTCCAGTTTTGTGCCTTTTCACATGCACTAATCCCCGCGTTACATGTGATGATGTTCCACTCTCCACGTTCTTCTGCAATTCTCAAGACTTCCAAGGCTTTTGGCCATTCTTCGGCTTTCTCGCAGGCCGTCACCGTTGCGCTATAGATGACCACCGTTGCCAGCATCCTGAGCTCGGCTTCTTGCAACAAAGCCAAGGCGTATTGCCATTCTGCAGCTTTGCCACAAGCACTTACAACTGCTCCATAAGTAAAAGCATTGCCACCACCATTCAAATCATTCAACAGGAGCAAGGCATGTTGCCATGCACTACTTTTTTCACAGGCACTGGCGGTTGCACTACACATCACCACATCGGATTTCACATGGAAGTGATGGCTAGAAGCAAAGAGGTGAAGGGCATGCTGCCACTTGGCTGCTTTTTCGCAGGCACTGATTGCAGCACTCCTGAGATTTGTTTACAAAACAGTGATTCATCAAGGTAGGCAACAGCACTTTCCCTACAACCAATGACAGTAAAAATGGTTCCCTTTAAGGCTGAGTGAACAGTCTCCAAGCTTTTCCCAAATCATCTACTGTACTTTTCACGTATGTAATTCATTGTTGGATACTAAATATCACCAGCGTTTCATCCAAGACACAGAGTCATTTCGTCGACCTCACCACATTCATGAGCTTCGTCCAATAGTTGCAATGCCTGTGTCCACTCACCGGCCCTTTCGCATGCGCTGACAGCTGCCGAGTAACTAATGACATCTGGAACCATAGTCAAAGCCACCTCCATGGTCAACTTCCAAATCATCTGTCAGTCAAACTTTGGATGTTTGTTCGGTGTTGTTACATCACCTCGCCGATATCTTCCAGGTCTTTATTTGTAGTTTATAGTCCGTTACTAAACCACGAAACATAGGAGGGGCTAGTCATTCGGTTCAAGTGTAAATCATTTTAGATACGACAAAAACTCAAGAAGCGAAATGAACTACACTGATTTGGAATTTGAGCAATCAAGTGCAATTCATATGTAAAAATCCAAACACAACGAAAGACACGAAACCTAAAATCATGTTTGGTCAATTCAATGATGACAATTCCGCACCTGACCCAGCACATGAATGGCTTTCTGCCATTCCCCTGCTTTACCGCATGCCGAAATGATGGCATTGTAGGTGACGACATCCAGCGGCACAGAGATCTTCTCCACCTAACGATGTCAATGTTGGGATTGGGATTGGGCCCCCCAAACAAAGATATGGGGATATTGATCCAAATCGAGAAATCTGAAAAAGTCCTCAACTGGATTTGTAAGGATGATTCACTTGGATAAAAATCATGGCTTTCCAGACACAAAGCCACTTAGTAGGTAATTATGACCTTGATATTTCTTGTGATCTCATGGAGTGGCCATGAAACCCGGGCTGGTCACAATTATCGCAAGGAAATCTTTTGGTCCATTCATCCCACCTCATCCAGGATGCTTAGAGCAAATTGCCACTTGGCAGCTTTTTCACAGGCACTGATGGCTGAATTACAAGTGATAGTATCAGGCCTCAGACCTGTCTGGGACCCTACGAGATGTAGCAATCCCAAGGCCTGTTGCCATTCTGCCGCTTTACCGCATGCACTTATGGCAGCATTGTATGTCACAAGATCTGATTGCAAATCTCTTCCTTCAACTTCTTCCAGCAAAATCAAAGCGACTTCCCATTGAGCAGCCCTCTCACAAACACTGATGATGGCATTGAAAGTGATCACATTGGGTGTCAAAAGATATCTCTCAGCCTCAGCCAACAAGGTCAAAGCCTGCTGCCAGTGCTGGCCATTTTTACACCTCACAATGGCTTTGGTACAGTCCACGATGGACGCCTTGGAGCTTCCCAGTGAGCCCATGGCAGGAAGGCACATCCGAATTTTCGGTGAGAGACTTGTCTCTAGCTCCAAAATCGTATGCATGTCTTGATTGAAATAAAAGAAAAATGTTGATGCAAAACCATGCATTTTCAGCAGTTTGCAACACCCAAAAATGGAGAACAAAAATCTTCCAGACCATCAAATTGCAAGATTTAGAGCCCAATATCACAAGGTTTCAATGGCAGTTTTCAGGTCTCCCAAGTTTCCACCAAACAAAATCTCTCAACATCCTTAAATTGAAATTGAAAGGTACCCTTTTCAACTTCCCCAAGTGACTTTTTTTGTAGACGGAAAATCCCATTAGCTTGGGGCCATTTCTTAAAGTCGTCAAACTGCCTCGCCTCCGGAGGTTGTGATCCTGTGAAAAGTTCACCAATCGTTCCACCGTCTCGTCACGAATGTGAGCCACCTCACAGGCAAAAGAAGCATCCCACGGGTGGTTTTTCCCTTGAAGTAACCGACCCCGTTGTTTTTGAGGGAAAAAAACACAAAATCTGCCCCCAACAATGAAATACTGGTGCATAATGGGATTCTGAGCATGAGGTTCTTCCATCAGAATCCCTGACAGAGTGTAGGATTTCATCGCCTAAGGGTCCCAACATATACATCCACTGATCCACCGAACTTACATATTCCCTACCAGGGAACTTTTGAGTCGATGATTTTCCTCTTCCCCAGGCTATGTTTTCTTGGTGTTATCTGAGCTCTCACGCCCGGCCACGGAACTTGTTCTTCAACCATGGATGTTCCAAGCCCTGGAAGACTGATGGACAACCAAAACCAAAAACATGGGCTGAACACGAGGGAGACTGATGGAAAATGTTGACGTATTGCCATGGTTGAAAAACCTGAGTCTTTGGACTCTTCAGAGTTTGATTCGTTGGAGATTTCAGAACGCGGGTTGTGAAAGAAACCGATCATATCAATTTCGAAAGGGACACCGACATCTGCCGTACAAGAAAGTGTAAATTTGATTGGAAAGACACTCTCTGCCATTGTGGCCATGTAGAATCAATTCCAGAAATGACCTGGTCGTTGCATCAGTCCAGGTCATTCGCCTCAATGGCTGTAAGACGCTTCGAAACATCCACCTCCAAACATCGTTTGACGAAATGTTTGCAGCCTGGCAGCACGAAGGTGGCTTTCTTTTTTGGGGGAGGGGGGATTGTTTGATGCTAATATATATATATACATATATATATATACATAAATATATTGCTTCCAAGAAACATAGGGTTTTAGTGCATGATTTGATGAGTGAAGTGATATATATATATATATACATCATCTATCATATACCATATATCATATATTATATATATATCATGTACTTTCTTTAGATACATTACACCCCTGAAATTCAAGATGCCGCACACAACCTTAGTGCCGATGGTCAAGCTACTCAGCCACACAGTTCGTCGCCTTTAGTTATGGAATGCCACTGGCTGACTTGGAAGACAAACCTATCAGCGACAGAATCAAAAGAACACAAAAATCAAAGTCCAGTCCAAAAAAAATCAACTTTGCTGTTTTGTTTGTTTCCACCTTTTTCCCAACACATTTGGTTTAAAAAAACTACCAGCAACGAGTTTGTCAAAGTTTCCCCAAAAGGTTGGCCCAACCTTCCTTCCTTCACCATGCGCAAGGTTTGGGCATCCGTCTCACCAAACTTAGCGCAGTGGCGGATGTGGAAGGCTGGGAGAAAACGATGATCTCAGAAATGTCTAGCTGTTTGAATATGTTTGACATGATTGTCAATGTGAAAATACGTCTTGGTGTACCGAATCAAAACTTGACACTTTATAATGAAATTCGTGATATTAGTGGATTCATAAACAGATCAGGTGAAACAAAAAGCGGATTGGTTCTTTGAGGTTCCCAACAAATGGTGGAATTCCAGCCAGCAGCATGAAACACATGGCACCAATGCTCCACATGTCACACCTTGGAGGGAAGAGTAATCAAAGTGGTCTACAGTAATCCATCAATTGGGTTCTGACCAAATCATAATATTTCACCAACCTAGATTTCTCTGAAATAAAAAGATTTCCCTTCATCGGCTACCTTTCTCACGGTGAGGTCGTATGAGGTGTCTATAATTTGGACAGATTGGGTGTCTCTTTTCAATCAACTCAGTTTGACATCTATAGACCATTCGTCATTCAAGGCTTTGGGAATCTTGTGATGGGGAAGCCAGGAGCAATAATGCGGGACGTTGGTTTGCAGATTTTGGGAAGGAAATTTTGGTCTAGTACACCATCAGAGCAAGTCAGCAAGTCCATGTTTCTGAGCAAGTCCGATCCTTTTCAAGAACATGTTTGCAACCTTGCAACCACCAGAAATCCAAGCTGGAACCCCTGACCAAAGTCTTAAAAAAGCCTCCAAAATCAAAGCTGCCAAGCTGCTCCTTGCCATAGTTTCCAGCAAGTACTTCAGGGGCTACCTGGCATGGTAGATTGGTCACAACCGAGGTCCATGACCAACAACTCATGCCAGTGAGTGGCATAGTAAGGACTTCCCACTCGGGTGCGAAGTGCTTTGCCCTCCTGGATTTCCCACCAAAAAAAACAGCAGATAACAGTAAAATCAACTGAAAAATCGCGATTTTGGCCATGGTGAATGGTGGAAATGTCCTCAGGACTGCGGCAGGAATAGCCAAAGTCCACCAAGCGCAACTGTGACACCATTTGATCGTCTTTGGAATCCTGGTGGAGTGAGAATCTGAGAAGCGTAATCTATTACACACAATCATTTGCAAGTGTGTAATCTATGAAAATGGTGTTCGAAAGCAAATTGAAGCAACTGCATTCATGGAACAACTGTACATCTAATGTGAGAAATACTAGAATTGAGCTTTGAGGCCGTAAACGGCTGTACCTTGTACATGATGTTTTCAGGCTTGATGTCGCGGTGCACATAGCCGTTGGCGTTCAAATAGTTTAACCTGAAGACGGCTCTTCCATTCAGAAAACAAGACTTTGAGAGTTCAAGAAACCCAAACAGTCCAAGCATGTGGAAGAAATCAACTTTCATCATCAATCGATGATTGATATATATATATATATATACCTGGATCTTCCAAGTGTGTAAAATTTCTGCCTTTTCACCCAAAAAAACATACCAAAAGGCAGAAATTTTACATATCTGGAAGATCCAGGTATATATATATATATAGAATGAAAAATAAAAACAAATAATCAGAACNCCAGGTATATATATATATATAGAATGAAAAATAAAACAAATAATCAGAACAATTTTGCGAACTTTCAGATAGAACCTTGACTTTGCTTCCTCTCTTTGTGTCCCCAAAACCTGCAAACAAACGATCTCGGCATCCCCACGTGGCCAGCATACCTCGCATCACCATGGCAGACCTGAGAATCAACCAACGGTTGGGATCCACCAACCGGTTGGTATTCCCAAGTATTGGTAGTTTAAACGTTTAAACCCTGAAAGGTAGATACCATTCTAAGTTAAACCATTCTAGGTTGGTTGGTGGTTTTACCATTCTAGGTATTTGGAGCCCTTTTTTAGAGGGATTTCCTAGAATGGTAAAACCACCAACCGGCGAACCACCAACCAACCATTGGCCTTAGGTTATGTGTATATGATTGATATCATGCATATGTCGTGTCTTCGATAAGACTCACCACTCTTGCGGTTGTGAAAAGCATCGGCATCCAACACTTCACAACTTCGGACATCTCCCTGGTGGTGGAGGTAGAAGCGACGACAGTATAATCAAATGTTATCAAGTCAGCTTAGAAAGGTACCGTTTCGAGCCCATGGGTTTCTTGTTGCGACAAAGATACGACATCTCATCCATCACGCCATCTGAAATGATGCGATCCAGTACGTCTCCACCACTACAATATTCCAGCACCAAATACCTCACACCATCTGGATGGTGCTTAGAGCTGTCAATTGAAAGGTTGAGAGGTTTTTCATTCCACGTCTCACAACAAGCCCTTGACCTTTGCTTCCTCAAAAAACCATCGGTCAACCAACAGATGTCCCATTTAGTTGGGCCCAAGTACAGGTAGTCGTCATCTTCAAATGTTTCCTTAGTGAAACGGACAACCAAGGACCAAAAGCCCCTGCCTCCAATTTTCCCACCAAAAGAACACAAACACAGATTCACAACATGGTCACATGATTTACGAGGAGTTACCTGAAAAAAAAAACAACCGAGCTTCAAAGAGTTTGATGATATTTGGATGATCCAATGTCTTCATGATCGCAACCTCTTGCACCACTCGAGCAATTTCTCCGGTACCTGAAATCATCCGGCGAACACTGATGCACCCAGTTCAAGGGCCCCCTCATCCATCCCGTCGATCCGTCAAATCCTATGATTCTTAGGAAGTTAATACATTGCAAGCAGTTCAAGGGTTTCTTTCATCAATTCATCAACCAGATCTATTCGGTTTTCTATCTCAACAATCTTCATGAAGGGAAAAAAAACAGCATCCAATCTGCATCCACACTGTGATCCCGGGCTCTTCTTTGCAATCCTCTTAATGGCTCGCTTCGCCTCGCAGTTGAACACACAAAAGTGTCTGGTTTTACTTTCCACAAGGTGGACTTGACAACCATTTTCTGCAGTCAAAGGTGACAAAGATTTTAAAAGATCACAAAACACTCCTGGAAGTCACGTAGAAATCGTTTGCTCGTTTCTTGCTACTTTGCTTATTAATTTCCAGCAACAAATGCTTCTCAACCTCCAACATCAAGGGCCAACAAAAATCTCATCAAAAAAAAACAAAAAATTCAACCTCCAAATCCAACAAACCCAACCATTCAACCCAGGAATCCTCATTCCAAACCCATCACTACCCAAACCCACCGGAACCTTCGTCGCCAACTCGATGGCTTTGAAGACCTGTCCCGAGCCACCTGCGTGGATCTCCTCTTGGATACCATAAAAATCTTCCTTGGCCACGAAGTTGTAGCAAAGCCAGGTGGTTGGTTGTTTGGGGGTGGCCGGCAAATGGAGGTGAAAAGGATATCCTTTCTTTGGGGGGTTCCGGGAAAAAGGGTGTGAGGTTTTTGATGCCAGAAGATCTTCCAAGAAGATCTTGAAATATCCGATGATGATTTTGAGATCAAAAGGGTCATAAAGGATACCAATCGTCTGCCAACGCCATGACCATGGAAGTTTTGGTTGCAATTGGTCAAATTCCGCCAATCAAGGCCAATGACAAAGTTCCATATCATTTCTTTTCATGACTCTCATCATAAGGGGCAGTATTAAAAAAAAACATCCCATCTTTGCTCAAAGACGCTACAAGCAACCAAGGGTCAATATCTCCTGGATTGTTGATGATGAAGCAATGAATCCCAAAGCCTGGGCCTTCAGCACCTGATCTTTTCCCTGCCAACTGCACTCCCTGTCGCCGCTTCTTGCCCTGCTTATTCCGCATGTATTCTCCATGACCTTGCCATAAAACCACGCAATAACTCCACCACCTCCACTTTATCTGTTTTGTTTCATCCACCATTCCCATGTCTTTTTTCCTAGTTCCCCCTCTATATCAATGAATCTTGGCATCTTCCCCCCCCCCCAAAAAAAAGACCTCCGTGCGCATTTTCCCCATGTCCCTGTGGCGCCTTGTTGCGCGGCAAACCAGTCGTCCCTTAAGGTCCGCAAGGTCTTCCACAAGCCTTCACGGACTTGATCGGGATGATTGGTCGCCACCTTAACGGAGCTCTGTGGTTGGTTGGGACGGTACCTTTGATTCATCTTATGTGATCTTAGTTGATCATAGTTGGTGGTTGATGATAGTTGAGGTAATGAATATGACTTCATCCTTGCAATCCATAAACAAAAAGCCTGAAGCGTCAAAGGCTTGCTTCGGAGTTCATTCATCCGTCCATTTTTCCTGTCTTTGGAAACTCTGAGAGATGCAAACAAAAGCAGTAAATCACATCTGTCACATCGACTTTTTAGAACTCTCTTCCATCATCCCATGCAGCTCTCAATGACAAAGTGCCATCTTCAACTTCAAAGCAAGACTGTACAGTTACAGTTCCACCACCTGGATTCTTGGCCAGCAGGATTCCTTGCATCATCGGGCTTGGTTGAACACACATCTCTCCGGAAGGTATATGTTTCGAGAGTCGTAGGGTGGGAAGCCACAATCCTTCCGTGAAGTTCACCTCCGTCCATGTTGCAAGTCCATCCACATCACCTTCACTGTTCAGCGTCACGGGGCCAAAGTTCCGTGACATCACAGGAAAGGCTTCTCGTTCCATGTCCACGGTGCAAAGAACAGCGGCTCGGCCCAGGAGATGTTCCACCTGCCATAGGCCACATGGAAAACGTCGGCGCCATATGGGACCAGATGCCGAAAAATCTGCCTCCGGGTGCAAGGCATTGATGGCCGAGATGTCCACGCCATGCAGCAAACCACCAATAGCCTGGCGACGGCGCCAAAGATCCTTACAACGAAGCAAGGCCACCTTAACTCGAAAAGCACGAGGAAGAAAGATGCACTTGGAACTCAAAGAGAAGTGGAGTGCATCTACTTGTGCCCAATGATTCCAAAGTTGGCTATCGCAAGGCAAAGCTTCACAGTCACGGGAAAAAGGCTCACCGCAAATGATGGATATACTTCTTGGAGCTAAAGTTGGAGAACCCAAAAGATGTACGACTTTAGGTAGCTTCCCAAGCTTGGTATATGAACTCCACCATTTCCATTGTTCTTTCCAAGGCTTCAACACATCTTGGGATACTTTCAGATCTTCTTCATTGGACTCCAAACTGATGATGTTTGGATGCAGCTTCGCCATGTGGAGCATGCGTCGTAAGGCTCTTGAATGACATCTCCTCCCATGACGTAAGAAGGATTTGATACAGATGAGGCTCATGAATGGTCCATCTGACAAATCCAAGACCTGGGTGCAGTCTGGAATGAAAGCAGCCAAGAAATTGCGCACGTCTTTTAATATCAAAACAAGAATCAACGTAGTCAATAAATTTTTGATCAACTTAGGTGTCGTTCCTGGTCAAAAGTCTAACCCACCCTTGAAATCTGCATAAAGTTTAAAAATGACATCACCCACACATCATTTTGTGAACCATTGGCATGACTTGGCATGACTGTACCCCACCTGAATTTGACCCTGCATCACCTTCAAGGACTGCACAGCCTTATCCATTGCCTGTTGTAACTTCCAATACTTCTTGCTGTCCGACAGCATCCAAAGGCGATTTGATGACAGCAAGGCTAAATTGCTCTCAGCTTTGGGCAGTGTTGGAGATATTGCTGTGACACTTGCATTTTGGTGCATCCGAAACCAAATATCTTCATCAGTATGACAGGCCTCAAGAAAAATCGTTTCACCTGCTTCAACATTCGAAGGATGCGGTAGAACACACACAGCTTGACGCCAGTGATCAATCTCTCTTTGCAACTTGGATCTGAATGGGGCATTGGTCATGCTGGCTGTTGTATCACCACGAAGCATGTAGCAACGCCACCAAAACACGATGGCATCCATTCTCCCACGCTGCTTCACTTGCACCTCACCAAACTTTCTGTGGCTTTATGGATTGAAAATATCAATACAAACTCAAGGGGCTCCGTCAAAAAAAACTCAGGGGGTTCCATGACTCCATCATCAATTTTCTTTGCTAGAATTAGACACCCCCAAACCCTAAAAACTGCCTGCAGAATCTTTGAACTCTTCTTCTTTGGCAGATGCTCGAAATCGAAGGAGAAGGCAAGAAAGTCCGGAGTCAAGATTTTTGCTTCACCTGGTCAAAACTGGCTGAAAACCCTGGTTTAGTGGCTGAAGAAACCATGTTGTGTGTAAAGATTTCTACAGGGACGTTATGATCAAAATCAAAAGAGAGAAGTGGTAATTCTCTTTCGCCTTTCGGTGGGACAAACAATCAGCAAAGCTTTGAATGTAGCACTATCCATCCTTAAGTTAGGCTTGAGAGGGTCCACCTCCTGCAACCAAAAAATTGCGTAAATCAAATTGAAAACTCTTCAGGTGTCCAAGTATATGTATGTATATATATATATATTTGTATGTATACATCCCTTCTTTTGGCGAAACATTTCCTAGTATCAACTAAGCCTCAAGTTGTATCTTTAGCAGCTAGGCCGGAAGGCCGTTTTACTTGCAGAACCCCGGACAGTCCAGCCCAGGAGACCATAGCACGGTTTTCTTCAGGAAAACTTACAGTTCCCGAAATTTGAGTTTTTTCTTGCTGTTTAGTTCCGGATTTTTTCACTTCCAAAACCTTCTGGTAACCCGATTGCAATCATCCCTGAGCATTCTGCTATTGCGGAAAAAATCCACTGTCCCAAAAAAATTAACACCCGTTTTCCGTTTTCCCTAATTGCTCGACATCTGAACATCTCACCTGCTGCCAGCAACTTTTCCAAAACCACATCATGGGGATTGCCATCTCCTTCATCTCGACGAAACACTTCAGGTGCCCACCAGGTTGAATCCACGCATTGGAAAGAAGATAAGATCGCACTTTCGACTCCACATGCGAGCCTCGTTTGTGTGTCATCGGTGTCGTTTGTGTTGGGGGATCTTTGTGATCAGGTCATCTGACAAGCTGGGTTTTTGAAAATTGCGGGCTTTGTTCATTGTGCATGTTTCGTTGATTCTTAGCAATCCAACGAATCCAACTTACAGATACTTCTAAGCCTTTCCCACAAAACTGAACTGGAAAAGTCCGGTTTTTGAAGGGATTCATGTCGTGAAATATGAGAACTGAATCTGGCTGAGTTGAACATTCTACCAACCTGAAGTTGAAGGTCAAATGGTCAAAGCTTTTTATTGTTGGCAAAGCACGAATCGCAAACAAAGGTCAGTGTGGTCAATTGAGGTCGATGTGATTCATACACAAGAAATGTACTGCCTAATCATTTGAACTGGAATTTCGTTCACAATACTATCCAACATGTCCTATCAAAAAAAAGAAAAGTCATATGCTTCACACCACCCAGTGACACTTCTGCTGAAGCTGGAATTGCAAAATAATCTTCTTGCAAGAGGCATTTGGATGCATGCCGTAATGTTCCTAAACAATCTTCTCCAAGCAAACCTGCATCCAGAATTTCTGCCACCACCAACTTGGCCCGGTCCTTTCGCTTGGCACGCCTCATCCTTGTGGATCGCACGGGGTGCACGGTGAGTTTCGTCGCCAAGGCGTTCTTCACCGCGTTTTCTCGTGCCACTTCCGCCAGCATTGGATCGCTTTCAAAGGCGATCACCTTTTCAAGCTCCGGCCGTTGCTGAAGCAACGATAAACCCAAAATTCCTGAACCACAACCGATATCCAAAACGGGATGCTCCAAAACTTCCTTTGGCACACGCTTAAAAGCATCACAAAAAGCTCTTAGGCGACCTTCATCATGCAACATATCGAAATGCCAGGCATAGGTTTCAGTGCCAGCCGTCTCTGTCATACTTTCCTCTGTTTCCTCTGTTTCCTCCATTTCATCTTCATGTTTTTCAACTTCCAGCTGCGAGTTCTCCAATTTCCGAGGTGTTCTGGACCGATGTCGCATCATGCCAAGCCAAATGTGTATAAATCTACAGATTTGGATGGGTTGAGAATATCCATTCAAAGTCAATGAAGGCAAAGAAAAATATCAAGAACAACATGGTCTCAACAAAATGTTGGCTGAACTTCAGTCTTGTTTTTGGACCTTTTGGAATCCTGAATTGTCACATTCACCAACTTAAAACATTAAACTCGAATGGAAACTCTCCACCCACCCCAATTCTTGAGCCCGACCTATAGCCGCATCGAATGGGTTTCGTTTGACAGCTGAAACCATGGGAAAGGGAAAATCATCTACCAAACCCTAAGTGCACACCAAGATGCAAAATACATGGTTCTTCCAGTCATTGTTCTCCCACAGCAGTTTCTCACCTGCATTGCTAAAGACGTTTTTTTTCCGTTCCAACTGGCGAAACCCAACTGCTGTTGACCCACGCCTCCCCACGAAAACATCGCCACAGCTGCCGCCGCCAGCGCCGGAGCTGCCTCCGGAGTCCTATGAAAAATCATCATCACTTGTCCCACTTGCATCCCCTTGGCGCAGCCCCCACTTCTCCTTGACAGCTTGTACGTTCCGCAGAGTTCTCCTTTCAACTCCGGGGAAACTGGAGCAAAGTATAGCTGGGAAGTATATGGAATTATCTGTATTTCCTCAATAGAACAAACACCTCATCCTTTTTGCTCCTTTTTGGGCATTTTTCTCGAGATTTTGTAGCTGTAAGCAACCTGTCCCACCGGCATGTCCCAAATATGAATGACACACAGATTGGGAAGCTTCCCTTAGGCCACCATCTAAGGGGTGACCGGTCGCAGGTTGCAATCAATTGACAGGTTGGTTAATATCCCAACGTGTGATATGCAAACATGAATCAGAAGTATCATATTCTGAGTTCTGATATTACTGAGGAGATTTACAAAAATTCTATTCACATCATCCCACTGTGACATGTTGACTGGTGATGTTTCATTTGACATATGTTAATGTGAAAGTAGCTGGCAATGATCAACCAGTGAATGGCAGGCGATACCTACAGAGGTAGAACAGTAATCTGAAGTTGACCACTTCTTGAGATCTTTCTGGCCAAGGGCCAAATACAATCTCCAAAGCTAACAGCACGTGTCAGGTTACGCCTTCCCTTCCCCAAAAAGGAATGCGCAGAAATTTAGTTTTTCAAGCATGAAAAATTTGAGGTGCAATTTTTCACTTCGTGTCAAGAATTGGCGTCCGTCCAACCCTGGGAACTTTCCCCCCAAAGTCTGCCATTTCTGCTGGGCTCCTCATCAACCAAGAGCTGTCCGGTGGAGCGTAGATTTTTTCCCACGCCGTTCTGGTGCAAGGATGGCAGAGTTCCGCCAACAGCAAAGGGTTGGGAAGAGGGAGCAAAGGGTTGGGAAGAGGGATTCCTTTCCAGTTTTTGAAGATCTGAACCCTGAACTGCTTGGACACAAATGCTGGATGTTGATTAATGTCATGGTTTGAATTTCAAAAAAGATTGGCCAAAAATGTCCGGCTATAACCGTTGGATGGTTCTGACTGAAAAACTTAGATAGTGAATTACTAACTATATCTTTACTTACTTCTTACCCTTTCTTCTCTAGTATCACTATTCTTTTCTGAGATGATTACTAAATGCACGTATAATTAATAATCAAGTGCTTTGGGACCACCTACATGGAGCAAACACCCAAGAGTGTTTTTTGTGGGACGGGCTAGAATCCAATAGTATGAACCCCGTTTAATGTTGTTTGATGGCAGGAAAAAAGTGCATTTTTGTTGGAAACTAGAAGCCACAGTGGTTTTTGTTTCCTGCTTTTACTCCAACTATGACTATACATCAGAGCCTCCTCAAAAAGTTCAAAGAAACCTTCACCATTGGTTTCAACAAACCGGAAACGACTCAGGCGGTCCTGTGTCCGTCGGGTACCTGCAGAAAGGGTCGTCTCCAATGAAACGACATTAGGTGAATTTTCAATCCTGACCAGTTTTTACTTTGGTTGGATTCCATGCAGTAAAACGTGATTTTTTAGACTTCCATCATAGGTCAAAACGACAAAATGACTGATGACTTCAGCAGATCCACACAGAATGCTGGTCAGCTCAAAAAACTTGAGATGTCAGCTCCTGCGAACTTCACCACAATTGAATCATTGGACCATCAAAATGGGGATGTGTCAAAGTCTTTCCAAAGAAACATTTCAGTATGGGTGACTAGAAATTTCCCGGTTTTTTGCCCATGAAAAACTTACATGTATAATGTATCACTGTATAAATCAAAATTTCAACCCCAAATTACACCGGTTTGAACCCCCATGCCTCTGCTGGTAGCCGAAACACCCGTGGATGCCCTACAGCCGTGCCAAAGTGGGATTCCATATGAAATGTGGATTTGTTTTCAAAGAAAAAGAATTTTATATACTGTGGGTTTTCAGGTTTTAAAAAAAGTGGCTCTTCATCGAAAAAGTGCTCAAATAAAAATCATGGGGTTTACCCAAACCTGTGGTGGGAAAAACATCTCCCGTTTCTGTGCCGGTCTCGAGATCTCCAATAATCTTCCCACCCCAACGATCCTTGAGACAGCCATCCATGGTGGATTTTTTCACGGACTTCAACCTTTGAAATGGAGAAATCTGTTGAGATCGACTCTAGTTGAATCAGAATCATATATGTATGATATATGTCTCAGACGCTGTGAAAAATCTATTAGATCATTTCAGAATCTGAAAATGGATGCGTGTCATAATGAAACTCGAGATAGTAGGTTCTTTTGGTGGACTGACTTGTTTCATTGAAAAAAAAAGTCATCAAAAAGCGAAGCAGTGCATGTCGGATACTAAGTTGTGAATGCACTCTCCACATGAATTCCAACTAGAAGTACTTTGTTGTAAAGCTTCCACTGTGACATCAGTCACTTGTGCCAGAAACACTGCAGATTACAAACTTGGTCAAAGTCAAACAGCCCAACAGTTTCCCAGGTATCCATCCAGCTATCAATCATCCATCCTTCATGACACTTGCAGTGCTTCATCCATGTATCCCAACAGACCATGACTTTTACCATCACCAATCTATGAGATGCCAGCATTTTGTCACCCTTTTTGTGCGTTACTCCGTGCAGGATGGAGGCCTTTGTAACCCACCAGCGTTGGTTCTTTGACGCGGGTTGCCATTCACGTTTTTTCTTGGCGCTCAGCTAGTGCTGGGAGCCGGCTCGCGCGCGGGCTGGCAAACGTGGTCGAAAAGCTCGGAGATTTTAAACAGATTTCAATGTCCATAGATGTCTGCCACAAAAACCTCAAAAACTTCATGTATTGAAGCACTCTTGCAGAGATCCCACTTTTTGAAGGTACCCATCAAACGCATGTTTCTTCAGATAGCAAATGGGGGGGGCACATATATAGAAGAGCCCAAATTTTAAAACAATGCCAATTTCCATTGCGCAACCTTCCAATTCGTATGTTGTACCCACTGATGACTTTCAGCCACAAACTCACGAAGAACCAACGACCCCAAGGTGCCTCGGAACTCAGCTGGTGAGGAGTGCCCTGATGCAACGGCGCAACTTTTGGAAGCTCACAACGAAGAAAAACAATCAAAATAAAAGAAGACTCGGGCATTTGTTGTACCTGGCCCTGCCAGAAGAAGCTCTAGCTCTTGAAAGATCTTTTTGATACCATATACAGTAATATAAATAAATATATATAATATATATATATATATGTATTAATAACTTATGGTTGCTGTCCGCTGGGTTGAGCTACAATCACTTCTGAAAAAACCTTTGGCGCCTGGAAAGGGTGAATGTCATTGGTGCGATGTTCGGTACGCAACGAGCGACCTGAGGATCCACCAGGAGCGGGCAGGATCCACCAGTTAGTGAAACACCCCCTTGAAGTGAAAAACAGCGAGTTTTTCACCTGAAAAAAAAGGTGGGGACTGGAAGGTTTGATCCTTTTCCTATTTGGGTTGGTTTTGGTAACTTTGAAAAGGGGTAAACTCGCTGTTAAACTTCTGGAGGGTAAGTCAAAAGGAGATCATCCACAGAACCCACTAGTTATTGCCTTTTGTCTTGCAAAATGCGAGTCTCAGTCACAGGTTTGCTGACATTCAAAATCCATGAAATTCTTCCAAGAGATGTATATCTTCCCTTTTCCCAAGGCAGATATTGTGGTGAAAACCCTGAACCGTTAGGCATCCCGACGGCCATGTGAATGACGTCGGCGATGCGTTGCCGCCGCTGCAGGTGTCTCGATGCGGAGATATTCCAATGCTTGGATTTGCACGAGTTTGTACACCTGCGTGGTCGATACTTGCTCAAGGCTGGTGACAAAAATTGCTGGAAAAGGTTACGATTGCATAAAAATTGTCTCAGAAGAAATGCTTGGTTTTTACAAATGCATCGAAATGGCACATGAATGAACATGTCTTGTGCGTGGTTGTGTTCAGTGTTTACTGTCACAAAACCCTGCCAAAGTTTTGATTGTTGAGATTCACCAAATTCCAAGACTCCGATTCAAAAGCTCTGCCGAATCAAAAAATCTACACTTGTTACTAATCATTACAGATACTTTCAGTATTTCACTATATTTCACCATATTGCACTTACCCCTAAATTTCTGCCAAACAACAACGCCAACCCCATTTTTCGGTGGCAATGGTGGTGCCTTCCAGCAGAGACAACTGGCCAGCAATTGGCTCAAAGAACTGAGAAAAACCCAGGCAGGTAAGTAGCAGACCGGCCTCACCCAGTTGGATCAAATGGTGGTTTTATTTTCAAAACACAATGACTACCCTCCCTCAAACTAACAGCAAACGCCCATGAAAATACGCAAAGGGCCCCAAACGGGAAATTTCATCTTACAACCATCTATGTTGAGGTGCGTTTGCTGTTAGTTTCAGGGAGGGTAGTTGGTGGTTTCCTTCCACCCAGGTAGAGGCAAAAATGAAAAATGTTTCAAACCACCAACTAGAGAAGCTTGGAAGAGGTTGTTTAATTTAAATGCTCGTTAAAAATAATGGCTGAAATGAGGAAACTGGGACGTAAACAACTACTTGCTCTTTGTGGTGGTGTAATCTTTATGACTTCTGTTTCATGCGTTCCTGGCATTGGTATCTCTTCAGGTGCTTCAGATTCCATTCCCCTTCCTCTTGCCTCTCTGAGCAAGGCATCAAGGTGCCATACCTTGTGGCAAAGGTGTACCTGCCGCAGGCTTCCAGGCTTCACCAATCGTGGCCAACTGGGAAACCACCCCAAAAAAACACCGGTTGTTGCGCACACTCTCAGCAAGCCAAAGCCACAGTTCAAAGACGCCATGAGCAAATAAGGAAGCAACTGAGCGCCAAAAAGTTGGAGAAAGGAAGGTGAAGTTGGAATTCAAGTTAGACCGGTCATCCCATTCACACTCGCATTCCGAAGTTCTTTGGAAACAAACTATCACGTTGATGTCACCAGGATCTTGGTCCAATCTTCTCGTTTAACCATCTGACCGTCTGCAAAGGACGAGAAGGTGAAACTATGACCCACAACAATCCCATGGAGCCTCACATCATAACTTCATAATCGACTGAAAAAGGACTGAACATGAATCGTTTTTTCCCGTTTTTCTTAAGGAAAACACTGGCAACGTGACACTGACTCCAATCAAATCCAAGATACACAGCTCAAGCCTCCCTCGCTCATGGCACCCACAGCAGCTGTATCCTGATCTATCATCCCACTCCGTGGAAGGCATGATTTGAAGGAACAAGTAGGGTTGCTGCTAAGCACTCACAACCCCAGCAATGCAGCTTGTCAATCCCAGTTTGGCAAACAGAGTATCAGAAACCAATTGATTTGAGACATGGCAGTTTAACTTGTACAACTACAGTCCTGCAAGCAGCGAAAGCACGGTGCCAATGCGGGATCCTGCAATGCAAAGATCAGTGCTTCCATGCTGTAATCATCCCTAGTTATACCGTGTACAAACACTGCCTGATTTGTAGACTTTTCACTAAGCAACTAAAAACACAAACACTTCAGGCATTTCAGTAGCTTTCCGAAACGGTGGGAGCCATGCCTCCTTGAGCAGAAAGGTACCGAAACAGGCGCCGAAGAGGTCAGTTAAGGCACCAAAGGGTTCAGCTGCCACAAAGCGTCCTGTCGGACAACTTTTGGGGAAACCCTCAACACCCAATTCCTTCCATTGGAAAAAAAAATCAACTTATCAACTCAAAACAGATTGCATCCAACAGTTTCTTAGGGAACCGGCAACCCGGAACTCCAAAAATGAACTATTGCAAAACGGCATCGGCTTCTGGAAATGCACAAGGGCAGAAATACATCAAGCCTTCCTTTGTGCTACCAGTGTCTGTTTTGGGCACCCTGAAAATGATTGGAGGTACAAGTAGTGAAAATCTGTAGCATCTTGAAGAGAATAGACAAGTTTTTGCCATTTGGCAAGGTTGAATGTTTGCAAACTCCCAAGCATTTGATGGACCCATGTCCTATGGCACAAAGGTATGTGGCTAAGACCTGGGGATGCACACCATCGTTGTCCCTTTCATGGTCTGTATCTTCAATATTCCAATGTTGTGACTCTGCTTTCAGCTAACTCTTGACATGCAGAAACAACATCGTTAATGATACATGATTCATTCAATGATTTCGACTTTCTTCAAAATACAAATTACAATAATTACACATCTTCATCCTTGATTTTCAAATTGCAAAACCATTTGCCCAAAATTCGGCCATTTCGTTCGACCTCATCGGCTGAGGATGCCACACACCATTTCACATAAATCAACTTCGAAAGCATCTCCTCGGTTGGAGGCCTCAGGATGAGTTTAAACAATGGAAGTCAACATGACAAGATGATCCATCAACCTGAGGACACAGCTTAAGGTTGCGTTATCATAATGCTATAATATATCATATCACCAAACAAATCCATATTAGACATAGGTTCAAAATGTATGTCACTATCACCATCATGACATCCTTGTATCAATTCTTCCTGCCCTGGGCTGTCGTGACGCACTGTACACTGGTGAATGCTGGCTGATGATGGGCACCGTCATTTCACCTCTCAGAAAAGCACCGTTTTGTACCCAGGATGTCTGTGCAAAACTGTGGAAAAACAGGAGCCCATAAGAGAACATCATCTGGTTTATGTTCTTAGATGATTTACCTCAGGGTTCTTCCAATGAGGACACCACAGAACACTGGATGTTTTTTCCTTTGAATCCCATGAAGACGGAACTGCTGTTCAGGTATGAAGACATGTGATGACAAGTGTCCAAAAGCAAGAGAGCAAAGCTAATTTGTCAAGTTCTTTGTTCGCCAACAAGAAAACTGCTGCCCACATCGGAAGACCATGTCACTCTCATATTTCTATCCGTTTCACACCTTGAGATGCTTCACGGAGCCGCGTGTGTTCCGCAGCTACATTTGCATCAAGTTGTGTAGATTAAAAGAGACAGCGACAAATCGTCATAGGTCACTTGGCTTCCCAAAGAGTGGAAACGCTTGGAGGTTTCACCATCTTGATTGGGTTGAGGGAAGTCATGCAAGATGACGATATTCATGATGGAGTTTCTCTTCAATGTGTGTGCCACACCTTTGGGCACACTTAAACTTTGCTTGCTATTGCTGTCAGCCAAGCTGCCAAACGGTACCCAAACATAATCCAAACACAGACTCCAGTGGAAACGATTCGAGTTGCTATGAGCTACAGTACTGCCAAATCAACCACCGGTGCTGCTTACAAGTCTTGCTGCCCGTTGCTGCCCTGTTTTTCACTACATCATCACGTCGTCCACCTTTTCGACACATTGCCAGGATCTGTGAGAACTTAGGGGGGGGGAAGGTTGTGATTCAGCAGAGCTTACAAGCTTACAGTCACTCTTGTCCAAATTCCTAAAGTTCCCACAGATTCCAAGCTTCATCGCACATATAGATCATTTTGCAAAGGATGCGGGTACATCTGAGCAAAGGCAACGTGATGCTCAAAATAAAAAGGCCTATATGTCACCATAAACCAACATAGACTCATTGAACTTGCTTGAGAATCCTTCGGTTTTCAGATATGCCAACCTGCCCACATGCCATCTGCTGCTTCAGCAGCTCTCAAACTCACACCATAATCGTCAAAAGAACATCAGGATTCTGTGATCACCAATGACAACTCCCAAAAACGTGTATTTGAAAACGCCTCAAAACGAGGACAAACGAAACAATCAAGTCTTAGCTTCCGGTATTCGGTCGTTCCTTTTTGGCTCAGTCTTTCAAAGACCTCAGGCCACTCTTACACACATTCAACAGCATCTTCGGCTTCAAAAAGTTTGGATTTCAAAAAAATTGGGTAGTTGGAGGTCCATCCTTCCAACCCGTCATCTATTGTTGCTGGATGATAAGCCTTTATTTTTGGAGATCCAGATGATACTTTGGAAGACGAAGCCCATCCTGATGATGATTTTTTTGAACGATTTGGACCACCGGTTTTGGGACCACCAAATCGAAATCAAAATCCGAGAAATCAAGGAAATCAAGGTCATGGCGACATGATCAAACACATTCCATTGCCCAACTCTGAGAATTCCTCATCTTCCTCAGAACCTCGCGCAAGACCACGTGGAAAACGACCGGTTGGCAGTGCGCAGTTCGCTTCACGCAATTTCGGGGTCAATTGCTGAGAATCTGACGAACAAGTGTATCAGCTGGGAAGAAACCAGAACGTGACCTTCAACGATTGACTCAAATTTGATCTTTCCCCAAAATATTTAGAACAAAAACTCACATCTCACACACAATCAACATCAATCAACCCCTTCAAGAGCGCAGTTCTCCTTTCCAAAACCAGACGCCCAAGAATATTGGCTTCGTTGTATCTAAATCTACAAACCACCAACAGTTGAACTACAGTAACATCCAATGAGACCATGGCCAGCTAGACATCACTGAGGATGAAAAGGGACCCTGGACCATTCCAGATGCATCCTTGTAGAACCATTGACCTCAAATCATCACCACATTTGAGCTCTTTTGAGGACCACCCACCACAATGATGCGACGATTCCGGAGTTGCTTTGACTGGTTTTGGTGGCAAATATCCAGCAAACCAACCAAACTCTTGGATGGTTTTTTCATCCTTTTTAACATCCCCAGACCTGCGGGGCAGTTTGGAAAAACCCTTGGGAAATTCGATTTTCCACAAAACTGCGAGGTCTCAGTTTCTTGCGCTCTTCCATAGGTGTTGCCTGTCCACCACAAGTAGCACAAAATCCCATCCTAAACTCCAAAACTTGTGATTGCTTCAACTGAAATTTGTGATTGTACCACATGGATCCCCATTGTCGTACAACCAGCACTTGATATCTTAGTTGAAATGCTTGACTTCTTGCGTTCACGCGGTTTTTTCGAGAAAAAAATGTCAACAACAGGCAGTTGTTCATCGCCTCCTCTACGGCAGGAATCACCTCCGGAGCCTCAAAATGCAGGAGGTTTTCATGGGTGTTCATCGTCCATCCTTACAGTTTTTGATGACATTTGGATTTTGGAATTCATGGAAGGTTTCATATACTTTGACTCTTTGACTTTGGAAGTGAATCATATTGCTTTTGGCTTCATTTTGAGGCTCACACCCTCCAATGGATGAGCTATGTTTACCGAGTTGGAGAGAATTTGGATCACCAGAATGAATATCAACATACTGGTTGATATGGAGTATGATGAAGTCATACGATGCCATAATGTCAATAGGACTTTCTGTACGTCCAAACAAACATGTCATTTCTTGTGTTCCAAACTGGAGAAACTGAGCCCCAGTCTGCCTCTTCAGCAGGCCACTTTGAACCTAGCCAACAAAGTTTTCCCAAATTTGGAAGCCAACTCAAGCCCAAAATGGTCAGTAGAGAATGTAAATGTCTCTTAGTTGGAGTGCTAAAGGTAGACCTGTACAAAACAGGCATTGACCAGTCATCAACCGATGGATGGCACATCATCGGCCTGCATCTGGCGCGTCCTCGGGATAGGTTTTCATGATGGATCTAGAAATTCTTGGAGCATTCTGCAACCATCTTCACAATTTGCAGCCCCCCAGCTCCTTGGAAGTTTCGAGGGATTCTGACCTCAGGGGTAGTGGTTTCAAGATGCGTCTGCAGCGAACTCACCAACAAAATCTTCTCATTCAACCTGAGATAAGTCAAATTTTCAAAGGAATCCCACCATACTACTCACCTCTCCCAAAAACCCACCGCCCTCTTTTGCGCACACCAAAAGGACACCCGGAATGCCACTCTGTCCATCGGCAATTCCAGCGTTCAGCTCTCAAACGCCAACAAAGGAATGTGAAAGAAAAATTAAAATGTTTACAGTGTTTTTTTTTAATGCGTTCGAAATTGTTTTGGGTTTTAACATCTTCGGTCTTCCACGAAAAAAACTGATTTCATGATGTCTTGTGTACTGATCATCACTTTGTTGGGCAGGGACGCGCCACACGCTCACTGCGAATCGTGACACTTCCCCAAAATGGAATCTCAGGGAGGGAGCCGGCAATTTGTCCAATCCTGCCAAGAGAGTCCCAATGAATCCCATGAGCTGTTTTGAGTCGAGGGATCAATACGTTGCAACGCATCGAATTCGAAGTAAGATTGCCCACTTTGAGGCGTGACACCCAAACTTCAAAGCAAAAAAAATCAGCTCCCAGCAACAGCGAACCAATTGGACATAAAAAGGATTTGCATATGTTTTCACATAGCTAATCAATTCTTGCCTTCAAAGTTGTTGATTGATTCACGCTTTATCCCCTTCGAACAGGATGGCATCAAGCGTTACAAGATTCTGGCAGCAAGAGCCTTAAGAAAGGCTGGCCAAGGTTGACTGAAGCACCCCAAACCCGTCATCAGAAAAGGTGAAATCTCCTTTGTAAACCGGGGAACCCTTTGTTTTGGTCAATTTCTGGTGTGTAGTCGCAGTGTGCTCAAAGCCACTCTCAAACACCGCTTCAAGCGCTAGAACGGTGGACTTCATGAATTTGGAGATCGCAAAGCAGTGAAAGATCTCTTTCCTATGAATGCCACATCCCCACCCTCAACCTTTTTTCCTGTTTCTCACTTTGCTTACACCTAAGAGTTATAACATTTATCAGACCTTCATATCGGATAATCTGATCTGCAGATTCCTTCCTGGTCCCAGAGGCTGTTCCATGGTTGGCCATGTTGGGCCATCTTCCAAAGCTCTCGAAATCGTGGGACACCAAGCCGTCTGCTTCGGCGACAGCAAAGGACCTCGTGCCAAATGAGCGTAAGGTCAAAGGGTAGCCAACGGGAAGGACGCTCTTTATTTAGTTTTTAGGTTTCAAAACTGACTTCAATCTCTACTGACATTTTGGAGAACCTTTTTTGTTGGCTCATTCCAACCCATTTTTCGCAATTAGCTGCTGTCCAACATTGAAAGATTGCCAGTTTACCCTGAGTGCGGAACCTAAACATGTACACCAGACCATCTCAGGGAATTCCTCATTGTGGCCTCTATAAAATCACCTATCTATCTATATAGAATATAGAAGTAACGATTTGAAAATCAGCACTCAATTCCATTAAGGAACCCATCTTCATTGTGGTCCTTGGGCTGTGAGGAGCACACTTTCTTGCCATAGGCACGCAAGGCCCCTCTTCCTCTGAATCCTGCCCGGGGGGAATCTCCTGATGGCTCATGAAATGTCCCCAAGCTCCACAAAGGTTTCACAAGGGAGAATCCCCCCAGCTTCCATAGTTTTGACAGTGTTACACCCCTTGAACTGGAACTGATTTTACCCCAAGAACCAAAAAAAACAAGAAACAACTAAAGCAAAAACATGGAAAACAGTCTGATAAATTCAGAATTTCTACTTTAATCGGAAGACACCAAAGATCTCCAAGTAGCTATTGGAATTCAACCGCAACAAGTCTCAGGTACATCATTCTTTTCGTGTCTGGTCAACTTGACAAATTCAATCTGGGTTCGAAAGTTTCACTATAAGAACAAAAAGGCTGCAAACCTGCGAAAGCTCTTAGTGTCCCAGTGGAGGCTGCACCGGCATTTGTTCTCCTCTATAGCCAAACTCCCACCTGGCATTTTTCAGCCAAACACAAGGCAAGCATACATAACTGGACTAAACACCCTTGAGCTGATCTTGAACTGCCGAACCGTCACCGCCAGCTTCTGCACTACCCCAGGTTACCACGGATCCATCTCCCAGAATCGCAGCAAAGGCCTGA
>DF241591.1:34151-77847 GCA_000507305.1 Breviolum minutum Mf 1.05b.01 | reverse complement strand
TCGAGGGATCAGCAAGACGTGCAATTTTACACT
Source organism: Breviolum minutum Mf 1.05b.01 (assembly GCA_000507305.1). Taxonomy (NCBI): domain Eukaryota; class Dinophyceae; order Suessiales; family Symbiodiniaceae; genus Breviolum; species Breviolum minutum. The sequence continues at coordinate 77,814 of DF241591.1, read as the reverse complement.
GGTGAGTATTCTGCAAAGAAGTTCGAAGTGTCCAGAAACCTACTGCCGGAACTACATGCTGGAGTTGTCCGCCTGGAAGAAGAAGAAGTTGAGCGAGCCGAGCTTGAAGAACCTCACGTTGGCAATCGTGAGAGAGCGCTCAGCATTTTGCGGCGGCTCACTTTTGGCATGCAAAGATGTGTGGCAAAGTCCAATGCAGAGATGGCGTATCAACTTCTTTTCCAACAAGAACAACTTGTGACATACACCGGATATCAAATGTTTTTCCGCTTCGTTGCATATGCCATTCTGCGCACTCGGCATGAAGCTTTGCAGGCTATCATTGACGCAAGACCTGATCTTCGTGCAGTTGCTCTTGATGTCGTTGACAATGATGATCCGACAGGAGAAGATCTGGTTCCAATCCTTGAAATTGGTTCTGTAGAAGTTCTTGACAAGGACGTGGATGATGCCGCCAGAGAAGACGCAGAAAAGCATCGCGAGCAGAGGGTGGTTTCGACAAATCAGAAAGATGACTATTTGCACAGGGGTAGTTCTGCGCTGTTGTCTTCTATGTCCATGGTGATGTACGCACGCTTTGTTCGACGTGTTCCAAAAAGCAGAGTTGGTCTCCCTGACTACGTGAATCTTTTTCCTTTCGCAGAGCATTATGCTCACTTTTCGACATCTTTGCAGGATTTGCTTTGGCGTCGTGTTGTTATGTTTGTTTTTTCTTTGTGAACTTTTTGTTACCTCACTAGTTGTTAATTTCATGGTCTAACTGTAATATCTCAGATGGGGCTTGGACGGGCATGATTACCGACATTGCATGTGACTAATAACATATTCTAATTGTTTGATTCTTCCTTTGGATGCAGGAAGTTCGTTTGGCAGATGACAATGTGGTTGTCCCCATGGACGTGAAACTGCCTTCCGACAAAGAACCTGAAAGATTTGCTGCATATATGCTTGGCCTCACGTTTCCATTTCGAACTTGCTGCAGTCAAGAAGAGTGTGCGAAGACAGAGGTTTGCTTTGAATGTCATTCCATGGTAGTGAACAATGAAGAGGGATGGGTGGCAGCTCGTTTTCGTTCAGCTTGGAAACACTGGAAAGCTTGCATGTTGGTGAGAAGTCAACACGCAGAAGCTCGGCTTTTGCGGAATTTGTCACTACCTGTTCTCAAAGATGTTGTTGGCTGCAGGGAATGGTTTTCTGGACCTTCGGACAGCATTGAATCGCCTGGACCTTCGGACAGCATTGAATCGCGAGGCATGACTTTCTTCTGTCAGTGGCTTCTTCGGCAAATTTTCGCCAGTTGGAACTTACCCACATCTACTCGACATGGCATCGATTTTCCTCGTATCTTCGAAACCTTGGCTCATTACTTAGGTATCCAATGCAGTTTTCATGTGGGTCAACTCACTCCGTTTGAACATCTTGCATATGTGCAGACTTTGTGGCTGGACCGTTTCCTTCTTCACCATGAAGCCAGACAAACAAGCAGTGCTCGACGACGAGCAGAACGGTTCAAGTACATGATGGATGTGGATGAAGCTGAGCTTGAAAAGGCCGTGCGGGATATGAAAATTCTGTCAAATAATTGGAAGTTTGTTTTGTTTCTAACACCGCACAACTTTTCTTTTCTCCCCTTTTCTGTTGCTTGTGTGCAATATTTTGTCTCAACATGGTGGCAGGATGATGATGCTGGTCCCATGGAGGTTGAAGGTGAAGAAGTAGATGACGACATGGAAGGCGCCGATGATATCGAGCGCATGCTGCGTGCGGAACATCCTGTGCTGTTGACTGAATTGACGGAGGTGCTTTTTCGAGAAGCTGATTGGCTGAAGGCCATCGCCCCGCGTGGTCGGGCTAGCAAGCAAAAGGAGATGCTAGACATCCTCAAGAAGTTGGTGGAGGCTCTGGGTGGTTTGCCACCGGTCTCACGCAGGTTCGTCGCATCTCCACCGGCGGCTGAAGTTTCGCAAACCAAATCTCCTGTGGAGATGTCGCGTCTTTTTCAGCAACAGAGAGCAGCATTGGTCGCGCAGACAGGTTCGGTCAGTGGTTGGGTGGGGTAGGGCATTAGAGCTATGTTTGAACATGAGCATGTCATGCTTGGAGCCAGTTCATCACGTTTTGGCTGTTGTTGTCGTTCAGGCACAGAGCTAGACGAAGAGGACGAAGAATTTTTGTCTGGCCAGCACATTCCGGGTGTGGAAGAGCAGGAGACGGATCCATTTCTGGTGCAGTTGAATCAACGCCGCCTGCGGCCTGCAGAGTATGCGCTCGCATTAGCCCAGGACTGTGAGAGTTGGTTTATCACACAGTGAAAAGGTTTGTTTAATTTTGTTTACCAGTTTTTATTTGGCTTCATATCTTTGTGTTTCATGTTTGAGGAGTACACACTGAATGCACAGCAGCTCGTTGCCGTTGCTCCCGTTGTGTGCGTTGTGGACGAGATGTGGGCCAACAGAACCAACCAGAGCAATGATTTTGCAGACGGCAATTCTTCTCAGCAGTGTTCCTGCTTGTGGCTTGGAGCAGGCGGTTCTGGGAAAACATATGCATACGCCAAAGTCATCCGCCCGCTCTTCAAACGTTACTTTGGTCAGCAGGGTTTTGTGGTGGGAGCCCCGACGCATGCAGCTGTTTGATTGTTGGGTCTTGAAGCCAGGACGCTACACAAACTTGCAAATGCATCACCACAAACGCGCGTTGATCGCAAGAGTTTGCGAAATGCACCTCGCAAGGCAGATGCTTTGGAAATGTTGCTACAGAAAGCATTTGCTTGTGTATTGGATGAAATATCCATGTCACCGCCAGAGGTATATCATGCTGCATCATACAGATGTTCTTTGCTTCGTCAGGAAAGGCTTGAGTTGGATATGGCGCAGTATCTCACGCAGTGGTTTGGCAAAATGAATGTCAGCATCCAACTTGGAGACTTTCTCCAGCTACGGCCTGTCGCCAGGCGGAGTTTGTGCGAATGGATCGAAGCGCGTTCTGCATCTGCTGCAGCAACTGATGACGATATCGATGACCAAAACGAAGATGATGAGGCTGGTATACACATNGTTGCTATCCCGGGCAACCAAGCTACAGGATGTGTACATTGTGGATTTGCCAGAGAGGCATTGGTTCGAAAGAAAGCTGACAGAAACAAACCCATGCCTGGTTGAAAGGATGCGTTTCTTTCAGCGCAGATCCGATGCCTCAAAGCTCGAAGGCCAAAGATTCCTAGAGAAATTGAATTGGAATCGCAATTCGTATGTGAAGCTCACGTGCGATCTTAGAGATTAGCCCACTTGAACAAGATAATCTCAAGCGGACGTGCCTTGGGCAATTTTCACACTGGCTATGTTTCGTCAAGAATGTCAGAACAGAAACGCTGTCGCCGCACGGAGACGACGTGTTTTTGTCGATGCGTGTAGCGGCAGCGAAAAGTCAATTGTTGTTGTTCACAGACGCCACGTGTGGAAGCCTCTGACATGTCTTGGCATATCACACTGTATAGGTTCCGGTGCCTGTGCCCGGCAAACAATGGATGTGTCTGAAGCAGTGTCCACAGTTTCCATGATTTAGCAGATAGATTTGGCATAGTGAACAATGTCTGTCAAGAGATACTGTCACGGCACGGAGACGACGCGTTTTTGTCCATCCGTGTAGTGGCAGTGCATGTTGAACTGGTGTTGTTTTGCAGACGCTGAGTCTGGACATACCCACACACACACACACCGAGATTTGTTTGAAAATTTAGTTCCAGGGCTGTGATCAACAAGGTCGTCCTGCTTAGATTTTCGAATGCGCCGTTCGAAAAAGCGGAACAGATTGAAAAGCAACCATCCCAAAAGACATCTCGAGGTAGAAACATTTTAAGTGTTCACATCCAGGTTGAATCAATTTTAAATTCGTAGAGCGCTGGTTGCAAATCGAGGTTGTGGCTGTCGCATAACCTGTCGGCAGCTCAGAAGATATCCTGAAAGAACGAAAGATTGCACATGCTCTTTGCCAGGTGTTGTGCTCGGAGTCGCAAGTTACAATCCACAGTGCAGGGTTCCAAGTTTGACTTGGCTTTGCATCAGTGCATGGCTTTCTTTTTTGTCTGTTTATTGTGACCTGGACAGTTTGTGTCAATTTGCTGAGTGTGCTTTGAGAATGATCTCCAGAATCCTTGCGTAACTGAATTGGCTCAAAGGACTTGCGCAGATCAGATTGAAATACAAGAGTTGCGGTGGAATGTAACAATGCATAAAAAAACTTAGGTAAAAGGAGACACTGTCTTGGCACGGAGATGACGTGTATTTGTCCATCCGTGTAGAGGCAGTGCAAGTTCAATGGTGGATTTTACGTTTTGATCCAGCACGAAAGTTCTAATTTTCCCGAAAGATGTTTCGTCGCAGAGTTTTCAGAAGATTTTTGATGGATTTCACACGACACATAGCTATCGCAACACGCATATCCTACATATATCCCTCAAAACGTCTCCCACCAATACGTTCACAGGGTTCTTGCTTTTGAGGTTCTTGCTGGCAAGCTCCATCGTGTAGTGGCAGTCATGTTCAGCTGTTGTTGTTTTGCAGACGCAGTGTCTGGACATCCCACACACACACACACACACCTAGGAGACATTTCCAGCCATTCTCGGCCGAGCAGAGAATGGACGGACATGTCTCCTAGGTGTGTGTTGGCAGCAATGTCCGAAGCAGTACAGTGAAGTATGTCTGTCAAGATATACTGTCACGGCACGGAGACGACGCGTTTTTGTCCATCCGTGTAACGGCAGTGCGAGTGGAATGGTTTTTCTTTTTGGGAGACGCCATGTTTCAATACACACAGACAGAAGCACGCGTGTCCAGCAGTTGTCTGCCCGACATGTTGTTCTGGTGTTCGTGTCATTTTGGCGACACGCGGGACTCCGAGCATTTGGTGGATGAGAGTTCCAAGACGTTTTCACAGGAATCCTGTGAACAGGTTGTTTGAACTCTCCGCCACGATATGCGTGGAGTCCAAAGTGGTTAACCAGCAAATTATCAACAACGGCTCCTGTGCAGAGTGCTGGCCACAATCTAGAAGACGAGCGCAGGGAGTCGAAAAATGGTCATGGCATGGCGACATGACCCGTCTTGAACAATGTGACGGGGTGAGCTATGGCCATGATCGAACAACTCTTACACCTTCAGGATATTGGTTCGGTTTGCGACACAGAAACGATGTCACAGGGTTCTTGCTTTTTGAAGTTCTTGCTGGCAAGCATTTCGTCCAAATCGCGCCATCATGCTGGCGAAAGTGAGAGTCTGTTCGTCGCCGCCACCGGCAACCGGCGGCGCTTGGTCAAATTCAGAGAGGCCTTGATGTGAGACACGACATTCTCATTTGGCAAATCCCAAATTGACTTTATTTTGGGAAGGGTACAACTATAACAACGAAGGCAGATACGGCATATCGTCACAAGTCGTTCATTCCACCTTCGGCAAATGGGTTCTTGCCTACCTTCAGAGTTCGCATGCGTGCTGATCATAGGAATTGAATGCCTGCAAGGTATGACAACAAGGAGTCCTTGCTGTTACACCTTGCATGCATGCAATTCCTATGTGAAGCAAACGTGCAAACTCTGAGCGTACGCACGCAAGCCATTCTGGGCTGCAGAATTTTTGGAGTTCAGGGCTTTGATCAACATGGTAGTGGCTGTGCATGTTCAACTGTTGTTGTTTTGCAGACGCTGTGTCTGGACATACCCACACACACACACCTAGGAGACATTTCCAGCCATTCTCGGCCCAGCAGAGAATGGCTGGACATGTCTCCTAGGTTTGTGTTTGCAGCAGTGTCCGAAGCAGTACAGTGAAGTATGTCTGTCAAGATATACTGTCACGGCACGGAGACGACGCGTTTTTGTCCATCCGTGTAACGGCAGTGCGAGTGGAATGGTTTTTCTTTTTGGCAGACGCCATGTTTCAATACACACAGACAGAAGCACGCGTGTCCAGCAGTTGTCTGCCCGACATGTTGTTCTGGTGTTCGTGTCATTTTGGCGACACGCGGGACTCCGAGCATTTGGTGGATGAGAGTTCCAAGACGTTTTCACAGGAATCCTGTGAACAGGTTGTTTGAACTCTCCGCCACGATATGCGCGGAGTCCAGAGTGGTTAACCAGCAAATTATCAACAACGGCTCCTGTGCAGAGTGCTGGCCACACAATCTAGAAGACGAGCGCAGGGAGTCGAAAAATGGTCATGGCATGGCGACATGATCCGTCTTGTGAACAATGTGACGGGGTGAGCTATGGCAATGGTCGAATAGGCATAAAGGAAAACGTATTCCTTTGCACGAATTTCCCCTTTTTTCTTCATTGTATGCCAGATATCACAGCCATGCGGACACGTGGCACACTTTTGTTTTTTTCTATCCACGCAAGGCAGAAGTAATCTTGTAGCACACACACACACACCTAGGAGACATTTCCAGCCATTCTCGGCCCAGCAGAGAATGGCTGGACATGTCTCCTAGGTTTGTGTTTGCAGCAGTGTCCGAAGCAGTACAGTGAAGTATGTCCGTCAAGATATACTGTCACGGCACGGAGACGACGCGTTTTTGTCCATCCGTGTAACGGCAGTGCGAGTGGAATGGTATTTCTTTTTGGCAGACGCCATGTCTCAATACACACAGACAGAAGCACGCGTGTCCAGCAGTTCTTTGCCCGACATGTTGTTGTGGTGTCGGTGTCATTTTGGCGACACAATTTTTCGAGTTTCTGAAAAGAAAACATCCCAAAAGACATCTCCAGGTAGAAGAATTTGAAGTGTTCACAGCCAGGTTGAATCAAATGTAAATCCGTACAGCGCTGGCTGCAAATCGAGGTTGTGGCAATCGCATAACCTGTTGGCACCTCAGAAGATATCATGAAAGAACGAAAGATTGCACATGCTTGTTTTCAGGTGTTGTGCTCGGAGTAACAAGTCATCAAAACGCGTGCAAGGTTTTAATTGTCACTTGGCTTTGCATCAGTGCGAGGCTTTCATTGACAGTTTTGCGTGAATTCGTTGAGTGTTCTTTGAATGATCTTCAGAATCTTTGCATGACTGAAATGGCTCACAGGGGTTTTGCAGATTAGATTAAATACAAGAGTTGCAGAGGAATGTAACAATGCATAGATAAAAAATAGGTGAAGGGAGACACTGTGACGGCGCGGAGATGACGTGTTTTTGTCCATCCGTGTAGAGGCACTGCAAGTTGAATGGTGGATTTTAAGTTTTCAACCAGCACCTCGTCGTATTTTTCCCGACAGATGTTGCGTCGCATGTTTCCTAAAGATTGTTGATGTATCTCATACCACCCATATCCCACACATATCCATTCAAAACGTATCCCACAAATACATATCTGTTCAACTCGTATCCCACCAACACGTATCCATGGGATGGGGTCATTTATAAACCCATTTCCTTGCTTGGCATCCATTGTTGAAGCCATGCGTCGAGCGGTGAGCTTTATACTTGCGAAACTTAGCTGCAACCACACCCTTGCGGAACACGCTGGCCGGGGATTTGCCGGATGCCTTCGTGGGGCATTCACATGTAAGGCTGGCTCGTGGTGCTTGCAGTTGGGAACTGCCTTTGCTCATCGGACTTCTCTTGCCGCGATTCTGTCTGGAGCTGTTCAGAATGTGGCTTCGGTGGAAAACGAGGCTTTTTAAGCAACGTTGTGACAGAGACGTGTGTTTAAACAAAAAAGAGCTCATGCGTCTCACGATGGCATGTTCTGGAGGTCTGCAGTACCAGACCCTCGGGGCGTTGAAAGCAAGCCTGCAGCACCAGCTCTGATTCAATCGACGGAGCTCAACCATGACAAGACAGCTGAAAGACATTTCGCAAGACAAGGGCGAGTAAAAGCCAGGGATGACCTATGCAGGAAGCTCGGGCATAAACCGTAATGTTGGGGAACTTGTTGTTACGAAATTTGGCCCTCACATTTCCAGCGGTTTCTGAGTGCGGGCTCGAAAGATACACTGAGGAACTTTCAGAGAGGTTTTTGCAAATTTGGCGACAATTGCAAGTATTCGCATGTGATGCTTGGTAGTTGAAATGAATAACCTGTCGGCAGCTCAGAAAAAATCATGAAAGAACGAAAGATTGCACACGCTCTTTGTCAGGTGTTGTGCTTGGAGTCGCAAGTGACAAACCACAGTGCAAGGTTCCAAGTTTGACTTGGCTTTGCATCAGTGCAAGGCTTTCATTTTTATGTGTTTATTGTGACAGCGACGGTTTTGTTTGAATTTGCTGTGTGTGCTTGGAATGGCTCAAATGATTTGCGCAGATCAGCTTGAAATACAAGAGTAGTTGGTAAGAGTTTTGCCCCACTGTCTGTGCCATCTCACGATGGCTCACATGGCAATGTACCTCGGAGAGATCGTCAAGGCCAGAGTCGGAGAGTGCCGCAACATGGGGGAGCGAATGCCGGGACTGAGCAGAGACTTTATATGGCTTTGGCTGGAGCTCTTCGAGTGGTGACGGAATCGCACGCCGCAGGTGTGTTCCGCGTTAGGGAGATGCTGAAAACTTTCACGGATGAGCTGAATTTGATTGCCATCCAGATTTACGGGGCATGCTCATCACCGAACAACGCTTTCTTAGGTTTTCGTCCCGAGCAAGATGAGACCCGAGCGGCCCGCAATTTGGAGGAGCAGACTTTGGCCTTTGAACTGGAGTGTTTTCCCGATCGCTTTCTGCGGTTCCTGGTGTCGTCAAATTGCTTAGTGCAAACCCAATGTGAACGCCAAATCCAGTGTTGTGTCCATCTCCTTGACAACATCGAGCGGGTCACCAACTATGAACCTCTCACCCACATGAGGGACGCCTTCGCTGAGATCTCTGTAGCAGCGATGGTTGCAGAGATGTCATCTCGGATCTCCCCGCGACATCAGGCGACACTCCACGTGCGCCGTGTCATTCAGTCGGACACTGGAGGACCAGTGGGGATGGAAGAAGAAGACACGACAGATTGAGTGCGTGCAGCGGTGTCCGAAGCAGCATATAGTGAAGTATGTCTGTCAAGATATACTGTCACGGCACGGAGACGACGCGTTTTTGTCCATCCGTGTAGTGGCAGTGCATGTTCAACTGTTGTTGTTTGCAGACGCTAGGTCTGGACATACCCACACACACACACACACCGAGAAGACATGTGTCTCCTGGGTGTGTGTGTGCAGTCAGTGTCCGAAGTAAGTATAGTGAAGTATGTCTATCAAGATATATTGTCACGGCACGGAGACGACGTCGTTTTTGTCAATCCGTGTAAGTGGCAGTGTATGTTCAACTGTTGTTGTTTTGCAGACGCTGTGTCTTGTACATACCACTACACACACACACACCTAGGNTCCGTGTAGTGGCAGTGTATGTTCAACTGTTGTTGTTTTGCAGACGCTGTGTCTTGACATACCCACCACACACACACACACCTAGGAGACATGTCCAGCCATTCTCGGCTGCAGAATTTTTTCACTTCCAGGGCTTTCATCAACGTGGTTATTCTGCTTAGATGTTCGAACGCGCCGTTCGAAAAAAGCGGAAGTGCCTTCAATTGGAAACATCCCAAAAGACATCTCGAGGTAGAAGAATTTGAAGTGTTCGCAGCCAGGTTGAATGAATTTCAAATAATCTTTAAAGCGCTGGCCGCAAATCGAGGTTGTGGCAGTCGCAGAGCCTGTCGGCAGCTCAGAAGATTTCATGAAAGAACGAAAGATTGGACATGCTTTTTGCCAGGTGCTCGGAGTCGCAAATGCTTTCAAACCACAGTGCAGGGTTCCAAGTTTGGCTCGGCTTTGCATGAGTGCGGATCTTTAATTTTAGTTATTATTGTGACCTCGACAGTTTTGTGTGAATTTGCTGGGTGTGCTTTGAATGACCTGCAGAATCCACACGTGACTGAAATGGCTCAAAGGAATTGCGCAGATCAGCTTGAAAGACATTATTTTGGATGAATCACAGTTGTTGTCTCCGTCATGAATCTGGCAGAAATGAATATGAAAGGTGCACCAGCTGACTGGGACGAATATTTCCTACACTTGAGTAAAACACTTTTCAAAAACTTAAAAGTTAGTTCATCCACTTAGATCCAATGGTCGCAAATCAAGGTTACGGCAGTCGCGCATCGAGCTCCGTGCCTTACGGACAGGTCTTTGGACTCCAACCGCACGTGACAAGAAGCACACTGCCGGTTTGCTTTGGCTTAGTGCCTTCCGCTGAAGAATGGCGACAGATTGCGGACGTGAAGCGCTACATTGACAAATTGCAACAATGCGCTGGGTCAGAGCTAGACATACGTTTTGCAGACGCTGATTGGCATTTAGGGGATCTAACGCATTGGCCATTGGATGGCTACCGCACCTTTATATCTGACTCGGAAATGCTCACAGTTGGAAGTTTGAAACATGCTCAAAAAGTGGAACATGTTGCGTTGCTTGGCGGACTGCCTTTGACCATTGTTGTGTCCGTCATGAATCTCGCAGAAATGAATTTGAAAGGTGCACCAGCTGACTGGCAGGGACATTTCCATCAGAAAGGAATTCACTGGCATTTGGCTCCTCTTGATGACCTTTGTGGAACTGCTTCAGATGTCGCGTTTTTCATGAGAGGTGTGAAGCGTGCGTGCGCACGTGGTTGTCTACGTGTGAAATTTTATTGAGCTGGCGATGGAAAGCACACCAGACCAGCAGTTCGTTTCACGTTTTGTTTCACTGCATGGGCGGCGTCAATCGCTCTCCTGCTGCCGCTTGCGCATGGTTGCTGCTACTGCACGATGTTGATGTGAAAGATGTTATTTCTTGGGTGTTCGAAGAAAGAAAGCATTTACGGCCTTGGCGGAAACGTGACTATGTTTTATGGGCCTTAATTGTTTGGCAGAAGCACCGTGCAGAGTTGTGGCAGTATTTCAATAGCCGCTTCGTGTCTTGCTGATTGTTTAGACATACCTCGCCGAGGCTTTTCTTCACCTGGGTGTATTTCCATGGAAGATTAGCAAGGCAATAAAGCTATGAACAGAAATTTTCATTGCATGTGTGCATGCATAGCTGCCCAACTTAATATCTTATTTTGGGCTCTCGAGGGCTGTCATCTCGTGGGGGAAGCACCGCGCAGAGTCAAGGGTGCATTTCCATAGCCGATCCGTGTCGTGCTAATTGTCTATACAAGCCTCACCTATACTTCTCTTCACCTGGGAGTATTTCCACAGAAGATTAGCAAGGATACAAAGCTAGGAAAAGAAAGCAGCGCTGGCATGAAAATATTTGCTACATGCTGTCAACACCAGTGGAGAAACAGGATCATGTCGTTTCTGTGCAATCCATGGCGTTTCAAACGTCTCGAAAAAAAACATTTGTTTTCATCTGAGGTTGCAGCCTATGCTGGTACGGCAGGAGCTCCAGCACACTGCCGCACGGTGTGCTGCCTGGCAAAAAAGAAGCGTCGCCGCCAGTGGTGCTTGGAGATGCCGAAGCGAAACTATGCCTTTGTCGAAAAAAAGTGAATGTGCATTGTGTTGTGTGCGCCCAGTTTGACATAAAGCCTCAAGTTCTTCAGGGTGTGTTTCGCCATGGATGTAGATACTGCAGGCTGTACTTTGACACATTTGAGCAACAGCAACTACAAGCAGACGTTTGTCGATTTGCGTTTGCTGTATGCAGAAAAGAAAGAAGTTGCCTTCCCTGGAAAGAAATCGTTTTGGAAAGGCGTGCTCCGGTTTGTTGACTTGAAAGGCACGGGCTTGTATGCAGAAATTCGTGGTTCCACCTCTCAAGAAATTGGGAAGCGCATCACTGAACTCTCGGAGATGAAATTTGTGAGGATGTCCAATTTTTTGCCAGAACAAAAGAAGTTCTATGCAGGCCAATGTTATGTGGATCTGTCGGCCAAAGGCAACAAACCTGTTGTCAAGCAATTGCCAGTCAGTCATTTAAACGCGTGCAAGTTGGCGTCTATTTGTCCTGAAGCCAAATCGAATTTCAATGAACTGGCCAAGCATTGCGAAACAACTGAAAAACATGATCTTATTGGTGTGATCACAAATATCAATGCAAGGACTTTGCGAAGAGCAGAGAAAACTGAAATCTCATTGAAAGATCTTTCAGGGAAAGAGTTGCTTGTGTCATTGTGGGGAAATCATTTCAAAGAAGAAGCAACAAAGTTGTGTGTTGGACAAGTCGTTCAGGTTGAAAATGCCACGCTTTTGCGCAAAGAAGACAAGAGCCTGGAGGCAACAGCCGAACACTTTCTTGACAATGAGTGGCACGGCTTTGCGAGATTGCTGACTGATTTGTCAGGAAAGAAGACTATGGCTTTGCAAGAATTAGGGCCTGAGCGAGGTGTTCCCATTTCTACGCCATGGCAAGCGTCAATTGCTCGTGGAGAGATTTTACGGTTGCAAGCCAACCTCAGTGAAACTTATGTTAGTTGCGCAGCCTCCATGCAAGCTTGCTGTTTGGCGGTGGGAGATACCGAAGAAGGTATTGTTGAAGTGGTGCTGCATGGAATGTGGATCACGCATGTTTATGGCACACCATGGTATGTTCCTTGTGAAAAATGTGGCACGAAGATTGATGAGCTTACCCAGCAATGCAAGAACAGTTTCAAAGGATGCGAATCACAACCAGCTTCTGAAACCAAAGTTTTGGCTACCGTAGATGTTGCAGACGCCACAGGTGTGCTGAGCAAAGTTTTGGTTGAAGAGACTGAATTCATGACATTGGCCGGGTGCAAAAACAAAGAAAGCATGTTGAAACAGTTGCAAGAAAAGGGGCCTCAGAGCATTTGCTTTCGAACACAATTTGACTTACGTATGGTGACAGCACCCAGAATGGAACAATTTCGTGGTGAGAAGAAACAAAAACAAGAAGCTTCACAAGCCAGTACAATTCTGGATGACACACAATCACTTGTGTCTCAAGCTTCTAACACCAAAGTTGAAGCACCTGAGGCCCAGTTTCAAATATTGTTTGTCCGGGAATGCTTGTTTCAGCCTTTCCAGGACAATGTCCGTCCAATGGTTCCAAAGGTGTTGCGACTGCAAGGCAAACGTTCTGATGGTGCAGTTTTGCCCGTGGGCAATCCTTTTGAAGAATTGCAGCAGTCCAGCATGGGGCTCTTTCATGTCAGCCTCGAGGTTTTTCCATCTTATGTTGCCATGGTGGCTGTAGCCAGAGATGAGCAGCCTACATTGACTGAGAAAGGCACGGGAGAGTCCAAGCAGTTGATGATTCGGCACGATCTGTGCCATTGTTGCGCTTCCGGAACTGTTGATGAAAATCACGTTTTTGTGATGGAAGCATGTTGCGATTTCAAAAACTGCGTGACCTTTAACATGACGGACGGTGAGCCGCGACTGTTAGTCGGCAAATGGGTGCATGATGAAGACGAAGAAAAGTACACTTTGGTGACGGAGAAAGTTTTCCGGTTGAAGCCGGACCAAGAAAGTGAATTTCACAAGCAACGTGTTGACATTCACCATGTTTTGGCCGGAGAGCCTACAACTAGTGAGAAGAAACGTCCTGCACGAGATTTGACCACTGCTACGCCCAGCAAACGAGCTGTAAAACAGTGGTAGGCACAGTTCGTGTAGCTCACAGAGCTTTTGTTTTGTTGTGACCGAAGCACGGAGAAGCTACGTGCTTGTCGGAAATGTGGTTTTTGCAAACGAGTCCATGTCGCTATGACGCTGCGTGTCTTTGCAATGTCCGGCGACGGGGTCTTTGCACACGAGTCTGTTTATTGTGACCTCGACAGTTTTGTGTGAATTTGCTGAGTGTGCTTTGAGAATGATCTCCCGAATCCTTGCGTGACTGAAATGGCTCAAAAGAGTTGTGCAGATCAGATTGAAATACAAGAGTTGCTTTGGAACGTAACAATGCGTAGAAAAAATTAGGTAAAAGGAGACACTGTCACGGCACGGAGATGACGTGTTTTTGTCCATCCGTGTGAAGGCAGTGCAAGTTGAATGATAAATTCTACGTTTTGATCCAGCAGTTCTGTGCTATTTTTCCCGAAGGATGTTTCGTCGCAGGTTCTTCATAAGATTGTTGACGTATCTCACACCACACATAATCTATCCCCACACACATATCCCACACATATCTTTTCAAAACTGGATCATCATCTCCCAGAAACAAATTAACAGTGATAAGCTACTCTTCGAGATGCAGCGCTCGGAAGTCTACTGACATGTAGATCGCCTGTTAGGATAGAATGGCGTCAGCCATCCGGATGGTTGCCAAAACCGGTGAAGGAGTTGCGGGCGATGCTGCTTGAAGGCAAAGGGTGCGAAGATCCGATCGAACGTCAACTCCTTAAAGTGGAGGTCCTCAGCAGTGGACTGTTGCTGGATGATGACCAGACTGTGGAGTCCGCAGGACTTTTATGTCCAGAATCGGACGTGACGGTCGTTTACAGGAAAAAAGAAGTGGAAGCGGCTACAAAGCAAAGCATCTACGAAACAGGCACGAAGGGAGTCATCATCCCTGACGATGTTGCGGAAATCGTTCCTTCTGCCTTCTCAGATGACAAAACGATTCTGACAGTGACGATCCCAGAGTCTGTCACATCCATTGGACAGAACGCTTTTAACCGCTGCCTGTCTCTGGCGCGTGTCGCTCTCCCCAGATCGCTGAAAATCATTGAGCCATGCGCCTTCGCGGATTGCGAGTCTTTGGAAACTGTCATCATACCTGACTCTGTCATTGTCGTTGGCGAAGATGCCTTTGCAGACTGCGAAGCTTTGCAGCATGTCACGCTGCCTCGGTCATTGGCTGTCCTTGCAGAGAATACTTTTGCTGGATGTGTAAGTTTGACAAGCATCACCATCCCTCCCGAAGTTACACTCATTGAAGCGTTTGCTTTTTTCAACTGCAAATCATTGAAAACGGTCGCCATGTCATACGGTGTGGAACGAATAGGCGAGGCCGCATTTCATTCTTGCAAAGCCTTGGCCAATGTCCACATACCCGCGTCCGTGACAGTTATTGGAAGATCTGCCTTCGCAGAATGTGAATCTTTGTCAGAGATCTCGATCCCTGGGTCAGTAGAAACCCTTGGTGACTATGCCTTTGCACAATGTGATTCTTTGGAAAGGATCCTTGTGGATGAGGGAGTTCAGGTCATGGGCAAAGGTGCGTTCATGCACTGTCAATGTTTGACAAACATCTGGGTAAGCGCGTATTTGAGGTGCCATGTGGAAGGAGCATTCGAACCTCAAGTTTTGAAGCACATCACATTATTCCGCGATAGCATCTGCGGTTTCCTGCAGAGACCTTTGCCGATTCGCAATTCTGTTGCTGATTCGCAATTTTGTTGCTGTGTCTGCAAGAAAACGACATGTCTTTGTCCATCCGTGTAGTGGCAGTGCATGTTTCGTAGATGTTTTCCGCACATGCCCTGTTTGGACACACATGCTTTTTTGTTGCAGGGCTTTGATCAACATGGTCGTCCTGCTTTGATAGTGATCCACCATTGGAAAAAAGTTGAGCTGCAGGAGTTGCCAAGCTTTTTGTTTCTGCAATGACTCGGAGAATTGGGTGCTAGGCTTTGTTTTTGTTGCCAGGCTTTTTGTGCTTCAGACCAAATCTCAACAGAGTGTCTTGCAATGTGCTGGACATGTCTCGGGACACAGAATGTGGACGGGCTGTTGCGTGTGACCGCAATGTGTCAACTCGAGTTAAACTAGCAGAAACAAATTAACAGTGATGAGCTACTCTGCGATATGCAGCACTGGGAAGTCTTACGGATTTGTGAAATGATATGAAACTGATATGAACATCGCCTGTTAGGATAGAATGGCGTCAACCATCCGGATGGTTGCATGGTGTTCTTACTTGGAGCGTTGGTCCTGGAGATCATGGGACAAAATTGCTGCCTTGGAAAGAGAAGTGGAGAATTTGAAGAATGAGTTGGATCGGCTTCGGCGTGAAAATCTCAGCCTGGCCAAATCACACAAGGAGTACCTCATACACAAACAGTGCTGTTGGAAGCTTGGCCATATTGGCAGGAAAAGACTTGTGTTGAAGAGACACAGGAAGCGTGCGCAGAAGTGATGGGATTGGAAGCAGTCAGGCTTTGAAAGTGTACAGCTGTGTCAATGTCTTTCAGAGACCATGTGGCGTGTTTTTGCCTTTGGTCTTCATCACGCTGGTCCACGCAGTGTAGTTGCGCAAAATAAACTGTTTTTGCGTTGAAGAAAAACAGGAAGTGTGTACGGAAGTGATAGGATTGGAAGCAATCAGGCTTTGAAAGTGTGCAGCTGTGTCACTTTCAGATTGACACCATGTGGGCCAGCGTCGAATGCTTTGTTGCCAGGTTGCGTTCGGCGACGACCCGTAGCATTTGTTTGGAGGCAGGATTCAGAACAAGAAGTTATGTGAGCTTGAAGTGATGACACTGTATGGCTGTTGCTCCATTCAGGTTGTACATCTGTTTCTGCGCAGCTCTTGTTTCAAAAGCTGTAGGAAGAGAGAAGCCCGTCAAAGGTACAGCATGAACGCGCTGCCGGAATTGCAGGTGTACGTGGCCATGACTCCGGAGATGGCTACGAGGTTGGCGACGCACGGAAACGTTGCGCCAACGTACAAAGGTCGTTGGGGACTCCGTCCCACCAGGGAAGAGGCAAGGCGTCAGGGAGCAGAAAAAAGTGCGAATGTTGTTGACAGATTCTTTTGCGCATGTGTTGACTGCTTTGTTTCCACGGACGGAGCAAAGAGGCGATCCAGCGGTCTTTGGATTCTGACGGAACAGACTATGCCACGTACGAGCGCACGGTGGATGTGCACACGCTGGAGTCTTTTCCGGTGAAGTTCACTCCCATCGGCTATATGACGCTGATGGTGTCTAGTATGGAATTTTTTTTGGGGAGATTGGCGCAACTGTTATGTGTTTGAAATGTTTTTTTTTCAGCTCTTTAGCTACGACCTGACTCGCCATATTTTCAATATGCCTGAAGCTACAATTTGTTTCCTTGTAGGAGTTGCCGTCACGCCGACGTTCGCCAGGAACAAGGCATGTTGGACAAACTGTCCAAGGGCTGGTTCCGTCTGTACGGCACGCTGCAGCACCGCGCGTACGCGCACGGCGGCGAATTGCTGTACGAAGTGGACCTCGGCGACGGCGCGTCAGTGATGTGAGCTAGCAGTGCACGGAACCCATACAGCGTGTCTTTGCTATTGGGTAAGCTGGCAGTGCATGGAACCCATACAGCGTGTCTTTGCTATTGGGTTTTCATTTCGTTTGTCACAAAAATTGATACAGCGTGTCTTTGCTATTCGGTTTTTTGTGACTTGGATGTCAAAAATCGCTCTTGCATAGCTAGAAAAGAAAAATTTTTGTTTTGGTGATCCTTTCTTGGACAATCAAGACAGAAACCACAGAATTCAGATCCAAAAGACCTCTCACACTTACACGTGATGTTCAGTAGCATGTGCTTGCCATTGTGACATTGTTATGTAACAATTCAGATCTTGTGTCAGGTATTAAACCTTTGGTCAGGCACTTACACGTGATGTTCAGTATCATGTGCTTGCCATTGTTCACTGCTTCTGGCTTCCTGTTTGACACAATTCAGTTCCAAAAGACCTTTCGATACTTCACATTCTGTCAGGTACTAAACCTTTGGTCAGCCACTTTGGTCAGCCACTTACACTTGATGTTCAATATCATGTGCTTGCCATTTTTCACTGCTTCTTGCTTGCTGTTTGTTTCTTTCTTTGATTGTTTGTTGCTTCAAGGCTAATGTGCGCTGCGCAACATGTAGCCAGATTACTTCTGCATTGCGTGGATAGAAAAAAACAACTCCTTGCGTTGTGCTGCCATTCTTTCGGGCCAGAGTGTGGTCTAGTTTTTTGTGAGACCCCTGCTGATAACTGTTGGTTGTCTAGATTTCTTTTGGTTTTTCCCCAAAGTTTGGGTGTATTCATAATATCCAAACAAATGCTACTTGCCCCCTATCTTATTCATGGACATTTCGCCAAAAAAAAATATGCTTTCATACCTCAAGAGTTTCGACTTTCTTGGGGGTTCTTGGAAGGCACCTCCATGGGGGAAAGCTTGCGGGATTCCATCCCCTTATACTCTTTGATGGTCTTGCTTAAACATGTGGTCCTGCGCCAACCATCTGCTAGGAGGACAGCTTGATGATGGCTAGGGCGCTTTCCACCTGTTGAGCTCACTCCAATGTATCCATCCTTAATGCTCCAGCCCAGCTCTTTCAGAAAGGAAGAGGGTTCAAAAATCTTTCAAAAGCTGACGCCGATGCTATACCAATAAAAACTTACCCAACCCAAAACTGGTGCTTCTCACTAAATGAAGGTGGGGCCATTCGACCTGCACACCCCCTCGCTTGGCATTCCTGAGGCCAAGTGTCTGGAGCATTTCGCTCTGTCGTCATGATTTGGCCCCAAATGGCTACAGAATAGTCCAGCCCAAAGTCCTTTGCCAAAATTCTGAAGTCCCTTAAGGCTATAGGATACCATGGGATATGTATATAGGGAAGAATCTATGAGCTGTATATGGATGCCCAGAAGCGAACGACGAACAATTCACTTGTCCATGTTCATTCATCCACCTCCGAAAAACTATGGGAGACACTTTGGTTTTCCTCTTGGGATGTCAAGCCTACACTGTTACAATGCAATGTAACATACAGAGAAGCAAACATCTTACGCCAAGTTGCTTACGCAACAAGTTTCACCCAAAAAGCTTACGCCTGCTTACGCAACCCAGGTTTGGCTTACGCGAAGCCTTGATATGACACGATAAAGAGAGGTTTTTGCAATGCACCTGACATCCACTCAGTGAGTTCAAGGCATCTTGGTCCAAATGTTGGGGGGAAGCTTCAGAGCACACGTAAAGTAGATCTTCGGCTTGGTCGTCCCGATCTTGGCGGGAGACCCGGCTGGCACCCAAACCTGAAAAATTTTCTCATCAAGAAGGGCGCGATCGCAAACGTGTTGAACACCACACGCTTTCTGATCTGAGATTCAGCACATTCGGCTTGAACACGATGCTTTGGCCGTTTCTCGAAGGGGATTGCATCAAATAAACAAGTCTCAGCCCTCGGTGAAACCACCAGCCACGCAGTCCATGACAGAACAGCCGCGCAGATAAAACAGGAGATGGTCATCGCCATGGCATGCACTTGCAGATTGCCGGGCGGAAAACTGGAGCCATGAAACTAAAAGTCACAAAGACCCTTTTGAATGCACAAGCGAAAGAAGTTTGTCAGCACGGATTGTTCTGGAACTGCTGTATTTCGCCTTAGGCAAAGGGACTTCGATTAGCATTTGAACCTGCCTGTTCAAAGCTCTTCTAGATCGAGATTAGAGATCAATAGCATCTAGACCTTGTCATATTTATCACATCTTGCTACATATCAATAAAGTGTCATGCCTGGTGATGAGTGGTCGTCGCTCTGAATCTTTCTTGCTTATCTTATAGATCATTCTACAGCAAGACATGCGGCCTAGCTATGTCTGGAGTCTTTTGTTGGCATGAACAGACTGCCTTTGACTCGGAAGGATTCACATCGTAGAAAACCGTGCCAGGCCCGACCTTGGGTAGCCGTGTCTGTGTCGTAGAGAAGGTTTCCCACAACGAGATCTTTTCCTGTACCTGGGCATGGCAAGGAATCATACTTGAAAGGCAGTATGAAGAGGTATCCAGCGTATCCATATCCTTCGACAGAACCTCCTGGTCCGGGGATGTTTGATTTCAAATTTCATCAGTTGAAGCAAAGCAAAACTTAAACGATGCCATACATAAACAGGATGCAAGGCATAATGATGTCTAAAGAAATGCAATATGTGATCAACACCGCAAAGGATTAGGATGAGGAATACTATGGAATACTCATGAATAGTTTGAGGCGTGCAACGCAAACGAAAAAGCCTGGGCAGCGTACCAGTGACGACACAGTCTGTCGGCTCACATTGATACTGCCTGCGGCACTGTCAAACCGTGAACCCTGAAGTCTCTGAAGAGTTTTGACCGAAAATCTGCACGAGCCTGGACAAGTCGCCGTGTCCTCTTTCCAAGCTTCGCACGTCTCATCGTGGCTGAATGGGTGGGGGTTGGCTTCCTTCTCTGCCTTGGTCCAAGAGATTTTGAGAATGTCAATCAAAATGAACGAGAAAAAACAATGTGTATATATATATATATATGTATATATATGTATCTTCATATAATATGATATCGATGATATGAATATTGTATCATATCAGTAGCGGCTGACTGATGTACGTAAAACAGTTCGTTTTGATAATTGTTGTTTGATCCAAAGCAATCTCGTTCTACATGGTTTAATGTGTCATGTGAATAAAACCATATTGTTCCTGCAAAGGTTGAGATAGATTGAGTAATGTCATGAGTCTTATGAGCAAAAATTGTACTCACTTTATGGCGATCTGGTCTTACGTATGGAAAGCTGCTAATGGTTTTCATGGCGGACCATCTTGTTTGCCATACAAATGTCCATTTCTGACAAGAAAGGACAGCATTCTTCCACTTACTTTTGTGCTGAAGGGTTCTAGGCTGTGTATATGAGATATATTATGAATATTTACGGATGAAGCTGTGCGAAGAAAAATCTGCAATAAAATGGACAAATAAAATAGATGCAATGACATAGCCGATAATGTGCTGGTTGTGGGAAATGAAGCAATAATCAATGCCGCAAACAAACTACGAACAAGATGCCCCAGCTCGTGTACCCTCCAAAAGACTTGCAGAAACCATGCTTGAAACCCTTGATCCCACAGTCTTGTCACCCTATTTCCAAATGCCAGTCACTTCAAAAGTGTGTAAAAAACATCGTGACTCATTGAATTAAACATAAGTTACATAAGCCTGAACCCTCAGTCTTCTCCCCGTTTTTCGGGCAAAAACCAATCGCGTTTGTTTCGAAAAATTGGAAGAAAACATGACTCGACCAACGACGCAACTCGGACTCAAAGACCCGCACGGAGCTGCTGCCGGGATCTTCCCAGACCATGGCGGTGCTGCCGTCGTGTCCATCGCCATGGAGGCCGTCATCGCCTTTGTCGCCATGGAGGCCGTCATCACGAAAATTCACAGGTCCCATCTCAGTGGAAAATCGAGAAGAGAAATCGGATCAACAAATGGAAATATTGGAAATTGGATCTGGATCCCGGATCAGCAAATCATCTCATCAACTGCGGAGTACCTCCATTCGTAGGTGGCTGATTCTCCTCCCAGTGCGGGCCGTAAACAAACAGCATCCAAAACCTAGAAATGCCTGGAAGAGGTTTTATATAACTGCTTCAGTTGACTGATATCTCAGTGAGTCTCTGTTCTTTTTTTCCAGATTCGACTTTCAGCATTCACACTTAATGCAAACAACCAATCTGTTTCAACCGATGTGATTAGAAGTCGACGGATGGATCCTCGGTGAAAGCATCCCAGTCTGCCAAGACTTGTCCAAATCTATAGGCAAAGGCTTTGATTTAAGTTTCTTTCATTGCTGCGTATTGTCTTTGCTCTCCTGGTCAACCCATCTGACATAGAATCATACAACTATGGAAGACCATCGAAGACCTTTCTCAAGCAATTCAAAATGACGGTGCGGGCGCCTTGTCGTCTGGGCTCGAGTTGTTTGAATCAAAGCCCTTCCAGGCACACAGCTTTGATTTCAGACTTTGGTCACAGCATCTCATCAATCTGGCTGTGTCTATGTAGACCGTTTTCTTGAAGCTGTTTGAGTATTTGAAAAGATACTGTAATCAAAATATATCAAAATATATCACTTCATGGCCTGCGAAGAAGACTGTGGAGGTGAATCTAGATCCAAGACAATTGTTCCACACCTCTCTACCCTCGAAACCCTGGAAAGGAGAAGCAGCAAGAACTAAGAACTCGGGAACGATCAAAGCTTTCATGTTGCCTTCGGTACTTTGCTAGGCGAAATCTGTGAAACTTCATCCTGTGACCTGAGGGAACCCGAACACCGCAAGAGGCTTCAAATATCATCAAAGCTGAATTCAGGACAGCGCAAACCATCTCCCTTACCAGCACTAAACTAACTCTGAAGGAGAATATTGAGAATGTATCAATTTGTCACATCTCAACCCAAACCTGAATTCTCTCAATCCACCAATCAAATGACGAATTACAAAGTACTGTATTTTTTGAAGAGAGATTTCGATGGTTCTGATACGTCCTGCAGACTGCCACCGTCAAAATCTGCCCATCCAGCTGTCACTGGGGAGAGCCAACAATCCAATGCCATCACCTTAGCAACAAATTTTCGTGGTCGCAGTCTGGTGCAATTGCTAAACAGAATGACCGCTGTCCTTCCACATTCCAAACCGAATGCTCCCCATGCACACCATCCACACCATCCACGCCATCGCATCCCCAAGTTTGAAAGGCACTAGGGCGATGCCGTGACATGGCCGGAGAGATAGTGGAAGCCTTGGTCATGTTCGACTCTGAAGGCTCTGAAATTTTAGATTTTAGTTGTTTGAGTGCTTTTCCTGTGTCATTCTTTGTCATTCTTTGTCATTCCTGTTTTTTCCTTTGGCCTTGGATGGGCCTTGGATGGGCCTTGGAGGACACTGGACTTATGCAATGCCATGCAACATTCTCAAGCGTTTCACGGCAACAAAATGACTCCAGTATTTGACCTGGCAAATTTATCATGTTTTCGTCGTTTTCTGAATGCATTCACGATTCACCATCTTTGTACCATCTTTACAGCATCACCTTTAAGCTCACTTGAACATCTCCCTACCCACTACCATTGTGTCAAGGTGGCCGAATTGATCAAGGATGGGGGAGGTTGAGGCTGCTGAACCTGCGAATTGCCATGGTGGATGCAGAGCAGACATACCAGGTATACCATGCTAGCTCTCCTTTGATGTGGATAAGAATCATGAGTTGTTGAATCCAATCATGTTGAATTTACAAACATCTGGAAGACAAACCTGATCGAAGGGTTCTAGAAATCTCAGTGTCTGGCCTCAATAGTTCGCCCCATGGACGTCATGGCACAGCTCATCAAACTAACGTTGCTCACATTGCCAGTGAAACTCTTTGGCACCGAGAATGTCTCGGGCTGAAGGAACTTCTCATACCTGATCAAGCAGTCCGCGACGAATTCCGTGAGATGCTGCAAGTAGTAGGTTGGGAATGGTTGAAACATCTGAGAACTGACAGCGGGGGAAAATGATGATTTATCGGCAGGCAATCGGCTAGCAGTTCCCAACTGTTCAACTTTGGCATCAAGGAGCATCTTAATATCAAGCGCTCGTGTATCCAAGAATTATCATTCATATATTATCTATTGTATCATAATATAAGTATAGATCAACATAGATCAACCTACAGCTATCTTGATTCATTGTCTTCTTATGGGAATCATGCAAGTGGTTACGACGCTGATTGCTTTCCTGTGGGCTCCAATCTAAAAGCTTTGACACATGCCACGAGATCCCGCCTTGCTTCTTCGGCAGCGCGCTGCTGCTCCTTGGATTGCATAGGTTCTATCTAGGAATCTAGTTCGATACTTCCATCATCTTCCATCTAGTTCCAGTCTCATGAGTTTCTTGTCGCTCCTGCAAGGCACTTTCCACCTTCTGGCGATTTCGCTCCCGCGTGTGCAACGGCGGCGTCCGCCCCTGTACATGCGCTGCTTTCTGAGGAGCCATGAACCCAGCCCTATCAACTTTTGCAAAGCATGAACCAACTGATCGATTTACGTTTTGGGGCAAATGCAAAATGCAACTATGAACGGACTTCCAAGCAATAGACAACATTTGACAAATCAAAATCAAAGCAAATAAAATTTCAGTTGCATAGCCTTTAACTATCTTTCACCCAAGTTCAAGTTCTACAGCAAATCTCTCCACGCAGTAGCGTCGTTGCGGATGTCCATCGAGCATATCTACTTTAGCTGGCAACTGACGATCAACTGGCAAGACCTTGCAGGTCTACAAGTACACTGCGGTATGTCTGTGAACAAGAATCACAGATCGATCTTTTCGCCATTTTAAAATCCTAGGATTTAAACATATATCCAAAATCTCAACACATATTATTTATGCTCAAACATATTCAATCAAAGACGTTCAAATAATCTTCTTAGAGAAGACTCGACTCTGCCGACCCTCGTGATGGACTTGAAGGAGGTCCGCCGAGGCAATGAATTCTGTCGTCCTGGCAGCGAGGCCTTGAATTACGATGCTGTGGCATTTCAACCACTCAATTCAATATCAATCTCCACAGGTGCCATCTGCTGAATACAGCACTTTTACATCTCTTTGACATCTTGTCATTCTTTGGTTGTGTTTTGCTGCTTTTGCTTGTGCTTTTTTGTAGCAAAACTACACCCCTCCTCGAACTAATGTAGGCCGACCTCAAGGCTGCAATCGTCGTCTGTGTCCCATGTTGTCCCATATCGTTCGATGTCTCAATGTCAAACAGAACATCGTTTTTCATCCTTCAACATCTTTCAAGGCCAAGCGTCCCCTCCTGTGTCAAAAATATTCATTGCATTTTGCATAGGCTGCATAGTGAACAGTGTCTTCTGGTCGCAATTCAGAATTGGAAAAAAAAAACATTTCTGACGAAGCTGTTTCATGTTCAACACAAACGCAAATCAGTTCCTTTTCAACACAAACGACTCTCAAACGACGTGTCGAGAATGGCCGAGTCTGAGGAAAACTCAGCTCTCCGAGTCCTTCCAAAAGGATCCCAGGAGCTCGTGCCGGGCGCCAGTGCAGGAGGCATCGGAGCACCAATGCGGCCTCCGTTGGGTGTTATTGTATACGCAGTAAGCAAATTTAACATTTCAGGTATCCAAAGAGTTGACTCCCATTCTGACACTCGCTTACGTCCAAGGGCAAATTCCATCTTGAGATAATTCTGTTTTGAAGTTCGGAGTGTGTTAGAAAATGTCCACTCAAAGGCATGGCATGGCTGGGTGAGTTATTTGATTGCCAACAATGTGCCTGGGCAAACAATGTATTTACATGTAGGCTGAATTTGTCACTTGTTTGAAATGTATATGTATTAGGTGTCAAAGCAACGCCCATGAACCAGCAACAGCAATGTTTGAAACTATCCTAGGTTGGAGTGCATCTTCGATGGCCTTACGAATCTGATTATCTCGACAAAACGAAATACGAAAACAGGTTGGTTTTGCATTCAGCGTCGAACGCGTGGAACACCGATCCTCTCAGTTGGCTGCCTCCCAGTTGCTCAACGCTAGGGCTTTTTGCAGGTGGCACACCTGGCCGCGCTGAATTTGATCGCACACTGCCTAGGATAGTAACAACAGATTCCCACAATAATAGTGGTTAATGACGTATAAAAACTATGGTAGTAATGGTAAAAACAATAATGATGATAATAACAAATACTGATCATGATGATATCGATGTATGAAATGAAAGAGAACAATCATCACCATCATGACACCCTCATAATCATCACAGTCACCGTCATGGCTACTAGTTGCTAGTACCACCACAACACCATCAATAGCACCGCACCAGCACCATCACACACCACCAGCACCCCGAGTCAACAGCTTGCCATGAAAATGGCTGAGATCCGTACACAAGGATGCTGGCCTCATTTGGGATTCAGCTTGTTGAAGTTGCTCTGTTTCAGGCAGCATGTAGCATGAAATCGAAATTGTTTGTTGTATGACTGCGAAGCACAGAATCAGGAACCACTCCAAGCCGCTCACCTAGTCTAGTCCAAGTATCAACATCCACGCATGCTTTGGAATGTTCTGTGTTGAATTTTGTTCATTCATGGGTTTTCAAAATCTTGCCAAAAAAAGCCTGGGAAGGTCTCTCGCACGGGGATCAAAGATTCGAGCATTCAAAACATATCCTTCCAAGACGATCAAAAAACAACTATATATCTGAGTGAAGTATGATATCTTATCAACCTCCAATTTTCAGAAATAAAGCCGTTTTAGGGTGGGTTCCCTTACTTACTAGCCAACCTTTTGGGGCGAGGTTGTGTGACATTCTTTCATTCACTCGAAATTACCAACAGCATCAAACAAACATTTCGTGGCTCATTTTGAACCCGGCGCACGGGAAGAGGTTGGAAACAGACAGGATGAAATAAAGTAAAATAAAACTCTGCAGCAACACAAGCCACTCAGCAGCAAGAAAGGCAAGCCGTGACTGGAAAGCTTCCTACAATCGCAGAAATGCGGTGACATTTTTTTGGCTGAAAACTTCCTTCTACCTGTACCTGGCCTTGCATGGCCAGTGTCTTTTCCTGACTGACATGTTTTTATTTATCTGCAAGGTTTCCCCCCGTTGCTCTTTAGACCAAATTTGTCACGGTGGCTTCTTGCTTCACTTGTTTCACCTCCTTTGCCGTTCCTTTTTACTTTCTTTATATATCAGTTTCCGGATTTTGTTTGATGCAACTAACAATTGTTTGATGACCTTGATGCTTCTTGTTTTATGCACATGCCTCTTTCACTGGTTTTTCCAACATAAGATGCTGGCGCTAACGGTTCCAAAGCACGAGACCTTTGGCCGTGCGGAATATGCAGTCAAATCGTGACGTGAAGACAGGGAGGTGACGCAAAAACACCGATCGACTCGACTTCAGAGTTTGAAATGTATTGAAAATTGAAATACATTGAAATACTTCTATTGGGACTTCACCTCACGATTCCTAGCATCTTACACTCTTACACTAAGCTTGGGCAACATGACCTTCAATGACGAGGTACTCTGTCTTAAAAAATTGGACCTGTGCAGAACAACTTTCTGGCCGCCCGCCATCCCGCAAACCTCCAAGAGTAGCAGGGTCTTGGAGACGATGACGCTGGACCTGGCTCTCTCATGGCACGATGACGCTGGCTCTGTCATTCCAACGCGTTCCCAGGTTTTTCGTTCCACCAATGCTTGAATGTGCGCAAAACTGGTCCGAGAGACGGCCATAGCGCTCTGACTGTACACTGCTGCGGAAGACCTGCAAAACGTCAAAAACCAAACACCTTCCCCATGTCCAACTGTTGATTGTGGTTGGCTCAGCTAGGAGCTGTGCACAAGTCTCACTATCAAAGATTCAACAGCCAACGTGTCCTATGTCCAAGTTGAGCGTTGTTCTGAGCTCAACCCCACGAGCTTTTTGCTTAACCCGATCCTCCGATCCCAAGAAAGCTTGATGAATCCTTGCCTGTGGATGCGTCGAGATTGGCGGCTTCGCCACGTACCTCACTCCAACCCAGGAATTCTTGGCAAGACCCGAGATCCAGTCAATTGTTCTCAGTTCCGAAACATGAGAAAGTGAATGTCAAAGAATGATCACAAAATTGGCAAAGTTCGAAGTCTTAAGTACAAAGGTGTAGTCACTGCAAATCCCTTAAGGATATGTGACACAAACAAATGTATTGCAATATGCAAGTGTATCGAGGTAAGAAAGTTGTAGCTCTAGTCCTGTCTGTGTGGTAGTTTCACTGCAAGATGCCTTTCACTACCCTGCAGTCCCTGCAGTCCAGAAGTACTACAAAGACCTACAAAGCATGTCAAAGAAATCTTCAACTACCTCTGTTGCTGACAGTTCAATTCTCATAAAATGTGATCACTGAGGTCGTATTTGCGTGAGAATGTCTTGAGTCTTGAACATTCTTGGTGATATTTAAGACAAATTAAGGCTTGGGAATATCACAACTCCGTCGGAAAGATATCATGACGGGTTTTGCTCTGTCGCCTCGGTGGCCATTGATTCGGCCGTGGGGAGCCCCAACAGCTTTGCCTCATAACTCGGCTCGTTGACTCGTTGAGTGTATTTATTATTATTCAACTTAACTCAATTCATGCCTAAAGTTTGGTAAAGTCTGTGTGGTCCAAAGATTTCCACACTGCAAATTTTAACCAAACGTGGAGGGTAACTTAGTTGGAATTTGCATATTGGAAAGAAGTCAAAAAAACAAGGCCTTTGTTAGCCTTTCGCAGATGCTCTACCCGTCTTCCTAAGATCTTTTTCTGCATGTACGTGAGCCTCAATGACTAGCATCCATGACGAGCCCCAATGAATCTCACTGCGTGGATAAATGGGAATGACAGTAAAATATGCGTGTATATATATATATATGTGTGTGTATATACTTTACAGTATATTATATAGGCATAAACGAAGCTAAAAATGACAAAAGGCACCCGTCTGCAACCCCATTTTCCCACCCTGGTGTGAAGGAATTGCTCTTGGACAGTTGTGGAGCCTCGCAGATGAGGGCTGCTGACAATCTCGGAAGGCTGCCCGAGATGCGCCCTTTTGTGAACTGCAAAATCAGAGCCTTTCATGTCTCTCTACAAAAGGGTGTATCTCGGGCATCAAGTTTTCAAACAAGTGCTTGTTGTCGAAGGCTCAGCACAAAAAGAAGTTTGGACACCACTGGTGTTGTATCGGCAGTCCGACTTGGAAACAATTCCATTCATCCATTCATTCCGCAAGAACGTAAGTCATACATAAGTCAAAGGTTGAAAGCTATCTAAAGAGATTGCATTCAAGCAGTCAATCGAGACAGCATGCCTTCAACTGTCTCATCATTAAACTTGGAACCGTGATGCTTAGTTTCAACCCGGCGGCTACATGTCCAATCTCCAACCTGAAATGTCCACATCATGATGCACGTGCAGCGAGTGCGGCGCTAGAGTACTGCTTTCACTACCAAGGTCTTGAACCGAAACCCTGAGTGCAGGTGCGATCCGGATCGTCAATTATCTTCTTGTATATTGATCTACGCATTCATTCAGTCATTCGTGTCTGGATTGATTCGTTCATTTACTGACCGTATTTATCAGTTCATCAATTCATCAATTCGTTCATTCATTCATATCTATATTCATTGATTGACTTATTTGAAGGTTTGTTTATATATGTGCTTACTTGTATATCTATCTATGTATTTATTTGTGTATTTGTTTATCTATTGAACTATCTGTTTATCTGTTTGCTTCTTTATGTATTTAATGTGCATTTGCGTTGTGATGTATGTGTATGTAGAGTAGATATATATTGTTTGTGTGTGTGTGCATCCTAAGCTTAATACTTGTAGCTTGTAGATTGTAGATATGCGTTCAATTGATCTTATCTTGTCTTATCTTGTCTTGTCTCATCTAATGTCTTCATCCATCAATCCATCGATCCATCCATCGATCTATCTATCCATATATTTGAATCCAACCAATCAAATCCAATCGAATCTAATCTGATCTAATCTGATCAAATCAAATTAATCTATGATATTTCATCTAATCTTAGTCTATAGTCTTGCCAGCTATCCATTTTTGAAAATAATTATAGAGCTTTTTTGAATTGAATCATGAGCACAAGCAGTCTCAGGGAGGTTATCAACCAGGAAGGTGACTTCTGCCCCCAGAACCAAAAATTCGAAATAAGCACCACAACGTCAACGGTTCGACAGGGAAAATCTCTGCTTATAAGCTAATGTGCCAATAAAAGATGATAAGACTTTGAGCTGATTCTTCCAAACTACTTCTGTGAGTTCTCACCTTTTTACTCACCCTGAATCCTGAAGCCTTTCGCGCGATGGCGCGAAGGCCAATTTGGTTTGTCGGAACGAGGAGTCTGCTCTGTGCACAGAGTGGCTCTCAGTTGTTTGTCAAGGAAGCGCCGACAAGTCGATAATGAAAGAAAAGGTAAGGTAGGACGGCATCTGGTGCAACAAATGCGGAGACTCGCCTTTCTTCATTTTGTTCGAACCCATTTCACCAAGATCTTTAGATACCAAAAACGGAGGTACAAACCTAAGTAAGCAGTATGTAAGGCTATATAAAGGAATTCTCAACTCTGCAAAACAGGTTCAAAAGGTGCAGTACCTCCAATTGGTATCTGAATCCTTCGGTGACAATTCTCTACAAACCACCAAAGAGCCTTCAAACATATCACTTCTCGCTCGTCACTTGAACTTGGGGTCTTCATTTTTGTCCAAAGATTTCTACGCATTCCACTCCAGGCGTCGGATTTGGTTTTAGGTCACAAGCTCTTGTGCCGTTTCAATGGCAGGGAAAAGCCCGACTCATTGCGATGTCAAGTGAAGCTCCATGCCCTTGGTGCACTGTAATGAAGCCATGTAGCGTGTCCACTTACTAGTTACTAGTTCTTCCATCGATTTGATTTGTCTCACTTGTCACAGAGGTGCAACATGTTGAGATCATTGTTGGATCTTCAAAAATCGATTGGTCTATGTACCTTTACGAAATCCAGCATACCTGGCTCGGCTACCGCCATCTCTGAGAAGTCATTGAAAAATAATGCAAATCCGCCGCAGACCTGTTTCAATCCATACTAATAATTGCTGTGTTCTGCGTTTGCAATCTTTTATACGCGTTGTGTTTTCTGGCATGAAGCTTTACAATCCCTCAGAACGAAAAGTGGTTGTTCAAAGCACAATCAGAATGACTAGTACAGCTCTCTCCTCTGGAGACCCCAAGTCTTCCTGTGCACGAGGCGTAGAAGCGTTCATGCATGGCACGATTTTTCATCTTTTCGCGGCAAAAAAAATCGAAACCTGAAGCTATTTATTGGGTGTCCAATGGGTACCGCCATAGTCCGATTGCGTTGATTTCAAGTGATGCCAAGGCAAAAACGGATGAAACAATCTACCGCCAAGTGAATTACAGAAGTGCATCTGCAGCATTCACGGGTGTCATAAAGACAGCACAGCTGACCCACTGACACCACTGTTTCAAAAATCATTTACTGAGGTACTCCTATGAGTTGATCTGGAACCCTTCCCTTCAACCACTTGAAGCAAAGGGACCAACTTCACAAGAATGTCTCAAACAGCACAGCTTTTGGCAAAACTTAAAAGACCAATCAGCACAGTTCAACGAGAGGGAACTCGAATGAAATTATCTGAAACCAAACAAATGCACTGGAAAAGGGAGGAGACCATGATACGCTGCGATGGCGCACTGGATTGCATGTATTGCTACAACGACCTTTCCAGAATTTTGAAGATGCATGCATTGCATTACAACTTAAGTAACTAAAATTTGAAGGTATCGGCTTGCTATGATGTCACTCCTTCCAAACCAAGAAATGTCCCCCCACAAACAGGTCACTTTGATTTGGTGTTCAGGAGCCACGGGAAGTCCATGCAATCGAACCAAAAGCCAAGTATATAAGTAAGAATATCTCTTGAGTATTCATAGATGATCCGCGAGTGACCCCACCAGAACTTATTTGAACAACAGATTCCCCGTGTGCGTGTTCCTGAGCAGCCTTCATGAATGTTTGGTCCTTTCCACAAAGAAATTTGGAAATACGTTCGAACGCAAGTTAAAACTTGAACAGAAAAAATAAGAGTTCAAACCGTCGATGAGTCTATCCTTGCCCTGAGTGTCTCATGGGCTTCCCTCCTTCTCCTCATTTCGGCGGGCCGCAGGCGTGCTGTTGGTATTCCCTCCCTTCTGAGCAGCATTGCGACCCAGGCAGCATGCACCAGCGCAGCAACACAGCACCAGAACACCCAACACGGGATAAACGATGTAGTAGCCCCAAGGCACCTTGACCTCAGAGCTTGCAAGCTTCCACTGCCGTGCCCTTTGTGACTGGACGAAAACATGACATACGGACACACAAACACACAGACATACAGTCAGGCTAGCGGCTAGGGCTTACATGACTAGAACTGAGGTGGATAGGATGGATTCGTGAGAGACAATCGAGGTATGTGATGCTTAAGAAATCTTGAGTATGTTTTGGTAGTGGAGATTGGAGATGGATGCTATCATATCATATATTATATATACATGTATATGGTGGTACACTGTAGTATAGACAATATATTTGTGGTATACTGTAGCACTGTAGTGTGAACATAAATACATAAATATACATATATAGAAATACTATATACCATAATCTTCGTATGAGATCGATGTTTTGACACTTTCGAAGTTGGTCTGTGCTGACAAGTCGTAGATAGTTACAGCGTGATTCAGGACATTTCAGGACGCCTGGATACCCCGTAACTTGCTCCTCGCATTTTCATGCATTTCTCCGTGGCCTTGTGGATCGGAACGTCATCGGGAATCGCGAAAACTGGCAGATTCTCGTTCAAAGCCATCAGCAAATCATCGAGGCGGGCCTTCCAAGTCCAGTCTGCCAGTCCGTCCATCGTCTCCCAACATAGCAAGCAAAGCAATTTGGAGTTCAGCAACTTAGATTTGTTTCCAATCCCCTTCTTCCCCTTCTCTCTCTCTCTCTCTCTCTCTCTCTCNTCATCATGTTCTCACCATTCTAATTGCCAATTGCCCCTCCTTGCCTTCAGCCGGCTCTGCTTTGTGAAGGCAGTCTGATCCTTGAAGTTTGTCCAGGCATCATCAATGGCTTTCCAGGCTTCCAGCAAGTCTGTACGTTCCTGTCATAAATATTTGCAGAGCCAGCTGAGGAATCGGGAAAACGCTCAGAAGGAAATATACGGTAAATCACATCAAGAATCTTGAGAAATCCCGCAGAAAAAAAACTTAAGGCCACATTGGCCCGCAGAAGACACATCAAAACCCAAATGGAAAGTACAACGCAGCTACGGCACAAAAAGAATTATTTGTTGGCTAGCTTCTATTGCAAGCAAAGTACAAGCAGTGGAGGTTAACAAGTTAACAAGATCCATTCTCCAAGTTCCCCAGATCTGAAGATGAAAATCGAGAAACATCGTCGAATATGTTTCCCCACTATGCATAGCCATTTGTGAAAGGGTCAGAAATTCAAACAACTCCCATGAAACATCATGAAACCTATGAAACCTAAGCCAAGCCAGCAAGCCAGCTTGCAGCTCTTGCCGTAAGCCAGGTGTCCAGGGCAGCGAGGCCACCTTGCATCCAAGCCACCGTCAGGCGACGGGTATCTTGCATACTTTGCAACACATCCGAGACAAGATTTGTGATTTGTTTGGCAATATGTGTTTTTTACGTCATGTTACATGGTTACATGTCACACCTATATAGTTCACGTATTTTCACTTGGGACTCTGCCATTTCCCAGCATCTGGAGGCCTCCTCCATCCTTCAGCTGCAAATGTGCCACATCGAACTGTTGGATGCGATCTTCGAAGGAACGATCCATTTGCAAGTCACTATAGACCTGGAGATGCACACAGACCAAAATGTGACGCTTGTGATCGGACTGGGTCCATGTGCACAGGACAAGTGTACAAATGTACAAATAATTGAAAACACAACACATATAATACACTTATATATAGTCAGTTTTCAAGGATCACTGGGATCGCTTTCACCTTTTCGGATCGCTGGGATGACTTGGCTTTCATCTCCTTGAAAAGGTGACAAAAAACACACTTCTAGCCGGGCCCACAGCCCCAGCGGTCAAAGGAACCCGAAAACCCGGAAGAAACGAAACCTGGTGGAAAGTTTTGAACGACATCTTGTGTCATTTCTCATCGAACATGACTTGGAACTTTGGAGGCCCCAGAAGAATGAGTTCTACCGCCGTTGCCGCCTGCATGGCCATCACCTTTTGCCACAGGTAGATTTTCAACCGCTGTCCGGGCCACACCTGAGTCAATCCGCATGAATCAGCATGACATCAATGTCATGATGCTTCGTACCAAGATGCTGGGTCAACGCTTTGGCCCTTCGCAGCATAGCGTTCCAGCTGAGCGAGTGCCGTCCTGGTGAGGTCCGAAGCATCTCCGACCTTCAGCCATCTCCGAACTGTCGAAAATTGGAGCCGTCCAACGAGTCCAACACTTTCCACACGATCGCACCATCGCACCTGGACAGCCTCCACCAAAGGCGCCAAAACATCCATGACCTGAAACATCTACAACATGGTCAAGAGATGCCAAGAGCACAGAATGACAGAAGGATGAAAGTCTTACATATCCAAAACGTCAACTCGAAAACACTTGTCATGTCAAAGTTCAGTATACAGGGATGTATACATATTATATGTATGATATGCATATATATATATATATTCGTATATTGTAGATTGGCATATTCATTGTCATATTGATGTATAGAGAGACAGAGAGAGAGATAGAAACTGTTTAGATTTAAATCATACTATAGATATACAATGTATCACAATGACAATGCCATGTATGCATTCAGGGTGACACCATCAATTCTACATTCTACTTGTGAATGACTTGCACTTCCCCACAGGTGAACGACGGCAGATACCACCCTTACCTCGTCATACAACTCCTGCGAGCAACTACAAGGTTGATCGAATGAAACTGGACAAAAGGTGATGCTTCCTGAAATGAATCCACTTCAAAATGGACTAGCCACTAGTGACTCGGAGTAGAGAGGAGCATCCTTGTCCACGGAATATGAGAATTTGACTGCTTAGAAGGAGCTGGGAGTGTTGAATGCACCAAAATCACCGAGCTTCGATCCAAACCGACTGACATTGTCTCTGCCTGTGTGGGTTGTGGTGGAACTGGCGGCGATGTTGAACCCATCTGCAGCCGTCCCAGCGATGCTGCCAGCGCAGATGTGTTGGTTGATGCACTCTGCGATGCCAGCTCCTTGCGCGGACAGAGGACTAAATTACTAAATGACTAAATCATACTAAAACCGCAAGACTTTGGTACAGCGCAGTGGGAAGCGCACCGGAGATGTCCCACCTGAGAATCCATGACCGAATACAACTTAGCCCACGGGCTTACAGGTGAAAGGATGTTCTACTTGAAACACTTGCAACATGCTATAACTTCTGAAAGTCTGACACGACAACAGCCACAGTTTGATGCTTGCATCATCCTTGGACTTCATATACGGGGTGCCATATGTGCACCGGACCGTGCTGATCTATCTTGCGCAAGGCAATGAGTTCCGATGTTCTTTTAACTTTGGAGAATCTATCCGAATCTATCCAGCAAAACCCACCCTGGCATGCCTCGCCAAGGCAAGCAAGGTGGACTACCTGTCACAAAATAACGAACATGTCACATGAGTTACATTTCGAAACTACGTGCCTGGCTCTCCAAATTCCTGCAAAGCTACCCCAGCCAGGCAGAAATGTTGAAAACCATTGAAAACCCACAATCATACACACTTCTCTCGGTACGGCAAAGGACCTTATGTGAAAGAATGCAAATATGACTGTGGAATCTGGTCGATCCAAACCGCTTTGCCGTCACCTGTCACCCGTCGTTGCTAACAGAATGCTATCCTGCTCTTCCCCTCCCTGGAAACAAAATGAAAATATCATCTGGCATCGGTAAGAATCTCACTGATAAGATTACTAAAGTATATCAAAAATACCAAAATGCCAACATCGAGGCCTCTTGAGACCGCGGTGTGTTCACACTTCAAGCGACAGGCCGACAGGACATGGTACCTCGCTCATGAGCTGCAACCACTGCTGGGTGGTCAACTCTTTGGAACAGTTAGTGTCAGCTCCTGGCCGTGATAGGAATATCTGATCTGCCAGCAGAAAACAAATGACACATGACACATGGCACATCAGTGACATTGGAAAGATTTGGAAAGATTGACCGTTGAGTTTTATGAAAGGTGTATTTGTTGTTTCCCTGTGAATTTGAACCTTCATAGAAGTGATCGAACTGCCGAGTCAATGCCGTCATACCTCGGATTGACGGAAGCACGAAACTAGGCGCAAAGGAAAAGAAGCTGAGGGCTGCAACATCGTTTACAAATATGGTCAAAACTCCTGTCGTATGCCAAGGGTGTAATACTGTTTTGATATGATTTCATGTTTACATATATTTATTGGAAATCTGGAAATCCAGTTGCGAGATGGAAGACCCAAAGATCCTGTGCTAGTCTCAGCTTCCAACGTTCCAGGCCTTCAGGAATCAAGTACGTCACTTGCACAGCCTGGTGTTGGGAGGTAAAAGTTCACCGAGACTTGGTGAGCTTGGTAACTTTGGTCCCTTGACCCTTTGCGAATCATCAACATGTATCAAACATGCGGGGAACACGCCGCAAAAAATGTAGCAAACATGTTGTAATTGTAGGAACGTGTATCGTAGTTGTAGCATTGTCTCGGTGATATCTTGGAATTTTTACTTCAAACTTCAAGGTCAAGACGTAAATCCGTCCTCCTCTCTGCTGCCGTTGGCCATCGCATGGGCAGCTTCTTCCTCACAGGGCGGACGAGACAACTTCTAAAACCGCCAAGGACTTTCATGTCGGAGAGCTAGTGATTTTTCGAACCTTTGCATTGTGGACCACAACATGTAGCTGATCTCCCCTCAATGCTCTCCAAGTGAGATCATAGCTGAATCACGCAATACTGTAATATGAAAAAATATGAGTCTAGATATGTTTCATTATGTTTCTCTTGAAATCAAGATGCACCAAGACCAAAGCCAAGCTTCCACTCGGCCATAGACTTCCATGGCATCAGCCATAGAGTGGATGACACAAAGATTGCGAATCGGCTGCAATGCCTCAGGACTGCAACGGCGAAGGACACATTTCGAAAAAAAAAAAAGTCGGAAGTCATGAGGAAGCTGCGTTCCAAAGCGTGGCTAGAAACTCTCTGGATGTGTCCTTTGATGTACTTGGACCTACACTGGATGTACACTGGATGTACTTTGCAAATATCAGGACGCTGCAATACCCAAACAATTCCAGACCAACATCTGTTTCGAGTGGCCGTTTTAGTGAAGCTGTGTTCAGTTCCCAAAATCAACTGTTGACTCGTCTCATGGATGTCCTTCGCCGTGCCGTTCAACATCCTCAGCACACGTGTGCATTTGTTGCGTTTCAACGTGATTCTTGAGTGATTCTTGCACCCGTTTCAACACCAAGTTTTCCTGGTAGTGAGACATGCTCAAGCTTTCTTTTAGCCTTCAAATAGATTTCACTCGACATAAAAAGGTGCTTTGCACCACCTCAAACGTAACAGCCAGAAGTCCTCAAGAGCTTCCCAGTCAGCCCCACCCTGTGCCAAGGGGCTCTCGGTGCAGATCCGCTTTGTGGCCATACAACACCAAGTGTGCTTCGGCCGCAAGTCTGAGGCGGTGCATGGTTTGCATAGATATGCCACTTTTTGCCCCCGCGGGCGGACTATGCAGTTTGCAGTTTGGAGAAAAATCCACAGAGACTGTGATTGAGACAGCAAAAAGTGGCAGAAGGGTATCTCTTCAAGTTTGTTTGGTCATTTTGGACACAGCAAAGGGGCTTCTTTGGGTCCTATCTTGGTCTATCACATTCCGCGCAATCCTGGTTGCGGGTCTCCCTACCGATTCAAGCGCATCCGTTGCAGGTGCAACATATCCAAAGTCAGCAAAGGTATCCCTTTGATCCTCAAGCGCCAAATGAGCTGTCAGTCGTAGGCTCCAGACGTTGGAACATCAAGTCACAAGACATCTGCTGCCCACTGAAACTAGTGACTAGTGAAACTACCAGAGCTACCCAAAACTTGAGCTTCTAAAACTGATGCTATCTGATGACCAGCAAAGAGTTCGCAGTGCCTAAAAGCTTGGCAGCTGAAGAACAATCTCTTTTCGCTTTCAAAGAAAACTTTGCGAGCACAAGAATATTGCTGCTCCGGTCATATCTGAAAGATCCATGTATAAAGGTAAAGAAATGCTGGACCCCATCTCTGGATCCGAGTTTGAATTTTGCTGTAGCATCTTCCATGAACTTTCATTCATAACCATCATCACTAAGCGTCTCTGCAGCACTGTAGTTGGCAGCGTCTTCGATCCTTGAAACTTGGGACCATTCACATCTACGCGTTTCACATCACATAAACGCCATAAAGTTCCTGATTTGGCGTTGCTTTTCGCATGTTCGAGATTGATATTTCATGGTATCTCATGATTCGTAATGTTTCTTGATGTTTCTGTCTCCTTCACAAAGTTCAATCATTGGGACCTTGAATGCGAGAAAGGTGCAATAAAAACCATGACGACAGTGCAGATTTAGCCAAGCATCAGGTGCAGTACAGAATCCATGCGATGTTCAAAGTCCTGAATGCAATAAAGGCAATACAAGTAGCCAATGCTGCCAATGCTGCCAATGCTGACTAGTGATGTTCTTTGGTGTTGTTCGTAGCATTGGCATTGGTTGGTGTTGACATGAAATGGTTGGATCTTTGTAATCGTTGTGAAGGCTAAGAGTCAAAGGCATCATACCAGACCATTCCTTCGTACTCAAACACTCAAAGGTCACGGAGGGCATTTTTTGATATTTTTTGCCAAGTCTCAGCGGATTTTTGTTGCCAAATCCAGAATCTCTTCCCTCCAACCATGCCCAACCGGCCCAACCTCTCTCAGTCGCACTGTGCGCGCCAGGTGCCCTGTCGGCAAAGTGTCCATTTCTGCCGCAGCAGCCAGCAACGCTTCCAGCCTCGTCCAGGCCGCCAAGGCCTCCAACATCTCATCCTCACGAAGACCAGCGAAATGCACCCCAAACGGGTCGGAAACAAAAGAAACTCACACGAAGACACTGCGTCATTTGTAAGATTATGAGAACCATCGCATGAACCTTCTCATGAGACCTGCTTCGAAACGAATCACGAAACTCAACCGCAAGGCACATCCAAGGAAATCGAATGAAACAACTTTGCCCTTCTTTTCTCAGTGTACACGACCACTGAGATGCAAAAATGAGACGGAGTATACCATTTCAAGCTCGTTTCTCAATGCTTGACACCATTTTGCAATTGATGATCTCGTTTTCCAACTCTGGACGGCGACTGCTCACAAATACGACACATATGAGGACCTATCTCGTTTTTTGGAGTCCGCCCACCACGTATTGATCTCGTTTTGCAGGAAAAACTACATATTCCTGCAAACCTGTCTAGCGCTCAATACTACTTTCATCTTCCTAAATAAATGCAGTTGGTCAATCTATTTCTCTTGGAAGACGCTGCTAAGAACGTGCCAGCATACCTCTTAAACGGCACGGAAAAAGCTTCAAAAAAGCCAAGGCAAAATCGAAAATAATGGAAATTACATACGCTGAAGTGATGAACTTGCAGCCAAGGTCTCCATGATTTCTTGCGTCGGAGGTGTTGGAATACCATCCAATCTACCTGAAACATGTTGATCAATTAGAATCCAGAATCCAGCCCCCTGCATGACCATGACTACTAAGTCAAAACATGTCAAGATGCTGCCCTGCACCAGTTTCCGCAGCTCTGAATGCTCTGCTGAAATCTGCACAGTGAGCTTCACTTTACCTGGGAGGCACCAGGGTCAAGGGTCAGGAGTCAGCTCCTGCGCAACCTCCAAATGGGACCATGTTTGACATCTCCAACCATTGTTCAAGAATTTCACAGGAATTCGAATTGGTGTTTCAATCTGCCCAGTCGCTTGCATCCACTTCGACGCCGTTGAGCTGAGCGTCACGTGTCGAGATGGGAAACGTCCAGAAATGAGGGCAGAGACAAGTGTAGTCGTCGGAGTATCGACAATACGGCATATGTCATGCAGTATGTACACAAACGCAGCATTTTGAATCATCATTCACTATACATATCACACGACACACGACATAATGGGGTAATACACCGACGCATCCACACACACGTGTTGACGTTGTGGGGAGCAGAATGAAGGCTGGTGAGGTGTTTAGTCTTTGAGAAAAAATTCAAGCATGTTTTGCAACTATCCACGTCCTTTGTCAAGGAACTATCTGCAGGAAGTAGAGAAAGGCCATTTCGCAGTGACAACGTACATGTGCACTGCCACCCAGCAAGGCTCTCCATTCGCCTGTGGGAACGGAAGCGAAAGAAGCAACCGACGCAATCAACAAGCAAAACCAGCTTGTTTCGATCGCAACTGAAATAATGACCGGTGTCTCATTCCTGTTGGTCTTCCCATCATGAAAATAGGTGGCTCTGTGGTTCGTCGTATGCTGACCCAGGCAAAAGCATGAGTATACAGTAAACAGTTTTCAGTAATATTAGGTAAGAGACCCCTCTGGTACGTACCCCTTTTTGGTCATGGCGTTTTCTGCTTTTCAGGTCTCAAACTTAGTATCACCTGACATGAAGAGCATACAGCGCGGTAAGTTTAAAGCCATGAAGAAGCCCAAGAAGAATGTCACCAAGGCTTCTAACACGTGGAAGCCCAAGAAAGGCAAGACCATGAATAGAGATAACATGTATAGATATTTGGTGGATCATGGTAGTTGGTAACTAGTTAGTAAGTGTAATGAGGTTAGTTAACCAAACTTATACTTAGTTACTAACTGCCATGAGCCACCAAGTATAAATAGGTAGAGCCACCAAGTATAATTAGTAAATAAAATTAAGTATAGTATATTTAGTTCTATTTAGTTTTGAAACTTGTCCTCGTGAGAACATTCCTCTACAAGAAGGTACGCGGGATTGGGGTCTCTTAGCTAATATTATATACAGTATTACGCATAGATCATATATAAAACTAAACTGTCAGCGTAGAAGCCTGTCTGGAGTGAGGTGAACGAGAGCTGGAACAATACTTGCCAAAAAAAAATGAACAGGCTTGAGAGCAGCCCAGATGAAGCACGTTCCACGCGCCCAGAGAAAAACTATGAAAAAATGAACAAAAAACCAGCAAGAAAGTCAGGCTGGCACGCTTCGTTAACCCTTTTGCCCTATCTCCCCAACAGCCTGTCCAAGCGAACCCAAAGGAGATCAGGAAAAGGAGGATGACAAATATAGCAAGGATAAGGATGACGATGACAATTGGTGACAGTGATGACGACCAGGATGAGAGTAAGATAGAATAAGGATCGTATTGTTGGTGGTGCTCATGCTGATGATGATGGAGTTATTTTAATACATGTCAGGTTCCTTCCAGGGCGGATGCGCAGAAAAACTAGTCTTGGCCCCCAAAACCATTAAAGGAGCGGGTAACTCCTGAGACGTCCCGAGTTTCGTGGGTTTTTGGCGTCCAATGTCCAGATTGCATCACATTGCACATTGGCATCCAAATATCACTCGCGTCCCAGGTACTTGGGTCAGTTTGGACGACGCAGTTGCCCGGATGTTCGAGCAAGTGCTGTGCTTCAAGCATGGCATCGAAGAAGGGCTCTGTTAAAGCAGACAGATTGTAGGAGATCCTGGCATCTGACGCACATGCAATGCACGCCAGGTTTGGTTGAGGATTGGAGTTCCGTGAAATTTGTCTTTACCAAAAGTTCTCCAAAACCGGCCCCAAAAACAATCAATGCTTCGCAGGATCTACTGTTGGGGTATCAGTCTTGTTGGTGGTTGATGGATAATATTACCAGAAAAAAACCTGATAAAAGGATATAAAAGGCTGACAGCACGGATTTCATACGAGAGGTTCCATCTTCCACGTTTCATCTTGACAGAGCTTCAGTGCCACATCATGTGATGTCGAGTCGTCGAGTGATCCTCGATGCATCCGTCCTCGTGGCTGTTGCAACGCTCTCTGCGTTGCTCTCAGCGTTGACCACTTCCCGGACCTCAAAAACTCAACGCTGAGAGCGACACACTGAATTTCCCGACTCAGACTGGCTATGAGCAAACAGGATAGCTGATGTGTTTGCTGAAGGAAGCAGTGAATAGCACCAAATGACATATGAACGCACTGACCACAATAAAGTGTTGGAGTCAAAAAGCCAAAGCCCAAAGCCACGCATGCCCTGTACTAAAGATAGTGAAAAGGTCTCCAAGTTGACTCGGTTTGACTCAGTTTGACTGTCAAACAGTCTCTGGTTGACGGGCTCATCTGAACCACCAAGGGGCCATCGGCATCACTTGACTTGAGTAGAAACTCACGCCCCTCATCTGTTTCATGGTGCACATCCTTAGCCGACCGCTGAAGGACGAGCTCCAAAGGATTAACTGGGTTTCATATTAAGATTTCACTACCTCACATCAATTTTAGGGTATAACTGTATAACGCGAAAATGGCACACTGGCATCTTCATTTCCCCTTCATCCTCCTTCCTCTTCCTTTCCTCTTCTTTTCTCCTCAGTTGTCTAATTTTCATTTATTGTATCTCGTTGTTTGTTCTTCACAGCGCCATTTTATGCCATGTTGCGCTTCTAGTCTAGGGATAGCCCTAAGATGACACGCGCTCAAGGATGGGCATGTGCCATCTTAGTGCTCTCACTTGTCTCGCCAAAAAATCCAAAAAATGCCCACTAAGATGGCACATTGATATACTTGAGCGCGTGCCATCGCAGCGTTATGTCCCATACACCTATGTTAGGGCACCAGTAACTATAGTAGAGACTCAGTTAGCCTTTCTCATACAAGTAAGACAAAACTTGTCGTAAGACTCCAGGTCCGTCACAGCTGTTGCCACCAGCGAAAATGCATCGGTAAATGAGCTCGGTTTGATGGTTTGATGCGATGCGGCCAAAGTCACTGGTCCAACTTCGGAAGGCCCACACTGTTGACGCCAAATATCATAGCATCCTGACGTCAAATACCAAGCTCCAAAAGGTCCAAACGGTCTGACTCTAAATGTTTCGATCTTGGTTGGAAAATGTTCGAGTGGGGAAACAAGAAAACACAGCCAAAAAGGGAAATCAAAAACGTGTGACAATGTCGCAGATGCAACATTGTAATGTTGACATGAACTTAGCTCATGGTGCTTCTATCTTCTCCTATCTTGTCTATCTTACTGCACATGTGTCTGGAACTGATCGGGGTCTAGAGTCCAATGAGAATACGTTTTTGGTCTAGAGTCTTACTGCCCATGACCAAACGGAACCTCAAAACTCACAGGAGCCTGCGAAGCTTCAAAGAGATCGGCCACATCACGTAGAGCTGTCCTGCACGTCGACATGGGACATCGGGATATATCGGGCACCTCCTGAGTGATATGCTAACACTGAAATATATTGGAATATCTCATTGCTGGTCAGTTTTTGACGGAAATATCTCTTGCGCCATGTGCCAACACATTGCTCGTACCTGGTGTTGGAAATGGAATGCCCCAAGCCAATTACCAGCACCTCCTGGCATGCACTTCAGAGCATCCATCGAATCAAAATCTTGAGATCTGAAGATGTCTAAAGCGCAGCACTTTGAAGCCAAAACAACGAATGACTATATAGCAGTTAAATACATGTAGCCAATGTGGCCCATTGATCCATATAGGAAATTGCGAGGGAAGCAGGGCCATATTGTGGCCAGGTCATGTTAGGTGGCTGGGCCTGTTTCAAAATACTGGAAATTCGAGAAAGCTAGAAATTTTCTCGAAAATGCATGGAACGTTGGAGACAAAACGACAAACTCCTTCGCAAAGCGCAAGATCAGAGTTTTTTGTCGTCCAGCGACATCTCCCAAAAGGCCTCGATCAATAGGGATTCTATGGGATTCTAATTTGATGTACGAATGAAGCTTTCTGAATGGAAATTCAAGCTTGATCAGGATGATTGGCTATATACCACATAATCCATACATAACAGGATAATCCATGCCATCCATGCTTTTATTTTTCGTTCAAATCCGAGGAGAGTCCGTGCTGGGTGTCCCAAACCCTTGCTGGTGGCACCTGCCTTTCGGGCAGCCTCGGACAACAACGAGCCTACGAGTTCGGAGAGGTGCAACACCTGCGCAGGAGATCTGAGTGCGTGTCGTTTCCACGTTTCTTCGTTTCCCTCACTTCGGAGGTTTTGCACCCCATTCACATCAATCTAGAAGTCCAGAAAATATGT
Organism: Breviolum minutum Mf 1.05b.01; assembly: GCA_000507305.1. Taxonomy (NCBI): domain Eukaryota; class Dinophyceae; order Suessiales; family Symbiodiniaceae; genus Breviolum; species Breviolum minutum. The sequence continues at coordinate 34,201 of DF241591.1, read as the reverse complement.
TACATGCAAGACACAAACATGGAAAGAAATCTTTAAAAAAAACGCAATCC
>DF241591.1:9638-33569 GCA_000507305.1 Breviolum minutum Mf 1.05b.01 | reverse complement strand
TTCTAGGTGTTTACATGCATGTTTAAGTTACTATTGCAACATAACTATCCAAATTCCAAAATCCAAACCAACTCTATCTGATACAGTTGGAAAAGGATAGCAAAATGCTTTTTCAAAATTAGAAGAAAAGGAAACCAAGAGTATAATTTTCATGATTTCTGGGTCTTCAAAGGCACGGTTGGGCTATATGTGTCCGGTCGATGGGCTTAGACAACCGCGACCCCCGCCCCGGGAAATTGCCCGGGTCGGCGGCCACAGGCGCCAGCCTGTTTTAAATAGAAATCAAAAACAATCAAAACATAATCAGAATAAATCAGAACTCTACAATACTTTAGTCACCATCATCGAAATCACTGTAATAGATTGCAATCGTTGTGTTGTCACTGTAGTCAATTCCTTTCAGGTCTCAAAGATTTGGGGTGGATCTGGATGCCTCAAGATTTTGCTCTGCCACTTGTGCAACAGCTTGCAAGTCCACCTGGGACAGAAAAACCAGAACCCGTTCCAGGTATACGAAATTCTATCATTCCTATCGTATCTATCCTTCCTATCGTTCCTATCGTTCCCAACCACACCATCCCACCCCTACATCTTCGATTGCCATTTCCTTTTGTAGGATCTTGGCTGTTTGATAGTTTGCAGACTTTTTTTGAGGCAGTTTCTTGATTACTCAGCCTCTTCGTAATCCATTGCTTTCCTGGTTTATCTTTTGATTCTCCTCGCCTCTCCGTTGTTCTTCCCTTTTCATTTCTCCTTCCGTTTCTGCTGTTGCTTTTTGCTATTTCTCTCCATTTGTTGTCCTTGCCACTGCCTGCTTTTTTCGCACAGCTGATTCTGACCATGATGACCATGATGACCATATTGACGTTAGTGACGGTGGCAATGAAGACCATGATCAAAAAGTTGACCAACACGGTGATGAAAAGGTGATGATGGTTATAGTCATAGTAATGATGACAAACAGCAACGACGGTGATGGCAATGCCGCCATCATCATCATCATCATCATCATCATCATCATCATCATCATTTCTGGTACTATTGAGTCCACGGACAGAGTCCACTGCGTCTGTCAAGAAGACCTGTATCATGTGGCTGAGTTGACGAGTTGACGAGCTGCAGCCACAAATTTGGGTCTCACATTTCAGATTTAGACAGTATAAGAACTGATGGTCTCAATGCCAAAATGCAAGTCACAACGTGTCTGCGATCAAGAACTACTTGCCCCGGTTTAAACACGTTCAAGGGAATCGCGAGTTACTGCCATGAAATCGGTTCTCGTTGCAATGCTCAGGACTGCCACTGTCATCAACTTTGTGCCTGGAAGGTCCTCCACGCATGCTGCACCTTGAGCAAGGCATCCCGCACGTCTTCGTTGGGTGGAGACACCACCTGCGCCAGAGAGTGAGCACATCGAAACCCAGAAACCTACTCCCCGGTCCATCACTAAATTGCTGTGACAACGTGGCCTGCTGGGTGGAGTTGCCGAGCATCAAGCTCCAATGATTTGTATCAAAGGTGTTCCTCAGGCTGAAAGTGAAAATTTCCATGGCGTCCCAGGTCAACTTCAAGATAACCTCTAAGCTCCTAGGTGCTATAGATTGCAAATGGCTTACCAAATGTTGAATGGGCAATTCTTAAATGACCATGCTGTTTACTTTGATAAAATCTCGCGCACTGACACTGCGTATTGCGCGCATGCTCTGACGAGGCAACATAAGCCAACATAGCCTTGTCCGCCTGTGTCTAATTCTGAGTAGGACTAAGCCACGTCTGTGATATCTTCCGTCCAAATCGCTTCAAGTTGTTTGCTGCCCAGCGTCATGCTACTTCGAAGCTTGCCTTTGTTCACCTCCACTTCAATGCCACTGGCCACCAAGAAGAATCTCCTGGCGATTTTCGTAAATTTCTTTGTGGAGTGAAACTTACCAGCACAAAGTGCTGATTGCAACAGACTCTCGTAGCATGCCACTGTGATTTCAAAACAATTGAAACGTGTCATCCAACTGTCCGGATTCCATCTTCCCTTGCTGTCCTGGCCATTTCTTGGCTCAAAGCGCACTGAGCACCTCTAGAATCACTGGGACAGGTGCAACGTTGCAGGTTTGCAAGGCATTAGATGCAATCCTAAAACTAGCACGATTCCATCTGGCAAAGAAATTGCGATGTGAATTTCTGGATACGGCTGAATCATGGAACACATGCACACCTTAACCTCCAAGAGCTCAAAGAGCTGAAGCCCAAGGCACTCGCGAGATCAATGGTTTCATGCCATTCATCGTCACTGGTGCGGTTGCCCACAATTTCGCCGTGCTCACAGATTTCGAGCCCCACGCAGTTCACACACTGCCCGGCTTCAAAACCTTGATCTGAGGCTATTGCAGACACAGCTGCACTACATGCTCCAGATTGTTCCACCTTTGGATATTTGGAAATTCAATCAAATTCAAATGTCTCATGACATGTCTATATTTACACGCACCGTATGCAAAAGGGCGTGTCTTTTCAGGGGCACCAACAAAAACGCCGCAATTTACAGCATTTTGGGAAGACTGTTTTGGTCTCCTCCCATTCTTTGAATTGTAGAACTTATGCGGTGATAGTCCCAAGTTAAAATTGTGCAGTCTGCCCACATTTTAGGCACGTTTTGGCATCCTGCCATATTTTGAGTCCCGCGGAGTGCCGAAAAAACGTATCCTACCAAATAACGTATCTTTTTCCTGGGGTTGATCATTGGCCCGAAAAAGAGCGAAGAGTTCAAGTTCATTCAGAACAACAATTCATTTAGAAAATGTTGACTGTCGCAGTAACCTACGTACAACTGCCGTTTGCTTCTCAGCATTGAAAACCTGAAGTGATTGATTGGAAGAAAATGTCGCTACGAATTTGCAATATGTATTCCGTGAATGTTTGGCAAAACCCAGAAACCTGTGGAATTAGCAGTGTTTTGTTCACTTTTTGCATTTGACACCAAAAAGTATGGTGAATACAATGTGCAAAAATATTGTAAGACACATGGTGGTACACCCACCACCGCATGACCCTGGGAAGAACGCAGTTTATCAAATCTTTAATCCTGGTGCGGGCGGCCATCACACATCTCCCAATGACTCCACACGTCTCCAAAACAACTTGTTTGCTATCTTCACCGAGTGGCGCGTACCGGTCTCGCATTGAACACATGTGCCTTGGAAAAGATGTCCATCGCATTGGCACAGCTCTTCTTCAGTGGCACCCTGACACAAACATGCAGAAAGTCTCCATAGTTCTTTGTAAAATTTGGAACTGCAATTTTCTGAAGAATTCAATGTTCCACACCTCAAAAGTGGTGGTTCGTCCAGGAGGACAAGCATCGCATGTGGTCTGCCCGTTCTTGGCTGCATATTGACCTTGCTTGCGAACTCTTCTGCAACTCTAGTCAGCAATGTCATGTGATTGGACCTACATCATCATTTCTCGGCTGCTACCTGCGCAGGTACCCTGACCTGACTCCAGGAAAGAACACGGGGTCCAATTGATGATTGAATGTCGTTGGTTTTGATTCAATTCTCCCGGCTATCCGACTTTACCAATACAAACCTGGATGTAGACCGAGAAACCCTTGGGGCACTGCTCACAACGTAATGCCCCTGTCTCCTTCATGAAATGACCTGCCCAGGCACCATTGACACCACAAACCCTACACCCACAAGCCCAACTATTATTATTGTTGGTTCTCGCTTGTCATCCTCTGTGATCGTCTCACTATCACTTTTTTTTGGTCCAAGAAATCATATGAAATCTTACTTGGAATGTGACATGAAACGACCAGGCCCCTCCAGGGGCAACCCTGTTCCTGCGCAAGAAATTGCCTGGACTTTTACGAACACAACGCCGTTGCCTAGCTTGCACCATTGCTGGAAGCACATGCTTCAAACCATTTTGTTTTATCTCACTGCTTCGAAAAAATGTCCCTGCTGTGCCTGTCAGGCATGGGATGCACGCAGTCATGCCCGTGAGAGGGTTGGAACTACCAGGCTCACAGCGAGAACACTCGGCCATTCCAGACTCGTTGCCTGCTCAAAATCTCCGGACAGAATGGCTTCTGTTCGAAAACATGTGTTAGGTCAAAAGCATCTTTACTGAAATCCTGCGGTCTGCACTGAAGCGCGACTACTGATGGTGGCAGACAAAAAAGCTTGCAATGCGAAACAATTGAGCAAACGAGTCGCCGTAGGAACCAGAGGGGCAAGACTTGCAAGCACCATGCCCATCCTTGGCTGCATATGAATGGCTTGCAAGTACATGAGATTTTCTGGCTCCTCACGTGATCTCATGGAGCCATACCTAAGTCAAAAGCCCGAACCTCCCTGTGCTTCAACTATCTACAATACAACTCCTGCTTGTCCTTCTGCGGAGCCAATTCTGAGGATGCACTGGAAATGAAAAAACGTGCACTCTTTAGAGAGATATCTGAGATATCTTTGTTCATTTTTAAGGAGTGGTTGCTTTACTAGAAAATGGGAGAATGCTAGAGGTTCTGAGAATGCCAGGTTTGGTAAAGGCTAACAAACGATAGCAGCCCTTCAAGCGGTTTTCGAAGAAGTGGACTTCGATCTGCCCAACTGCAACGCTTTTGCCCTTGGTCCAAATTCCTGGAATCTTGGGACGATTTGACGCTTTCGTCAATGTTTCCTCCAAGTCAAGGGGCCGATGAAAAGGTTCCAGCATTGCATTGACCTCACCACGAAGACTCTTATTTTTCAGAGTCGATCAGTCGATCAATTCACAAGCAAGTTTTCCAAGCTAACCCCTTCTCCAATCTGTTATGTTTCTTGTAAGACAATGGTTCATCATTTCTTTTGACTCACAAGACTTGAACGAGAATCGAAATTGCATGCATCTAATCTTTTGAAAGGTCAGCTTGAAACATAGTTTCAAGACTTTTACGGCTTTAGTATCCTTCTCACATTCGTAAATTTCAGTCCACGGTCTTTGGGACTCCCGGCTGCAGCCAAGCACTTTGGACCAAACTTCGCCCGGAGCGCATTGGTCCACACCATCCAAGGGAATCCACGAAGTACTCATCTCGCAGGATGCACCGTTGCAAGTCACCTGTGGAGAGATCTGGCCACCGACCAAAATGCCGGCACTCATCAATCCACGGAGCGAAACCGCCGTCATCACCAGCACACCACGAGCATCATCATCGTTGTCGTAATGCTATCGTCGTCTTTCATTTTGTGATACATTTCAACATTCTGAATTCTGAATTTTGAATCTAAGATACAAATTGTGCTCTATGTCCAAAATTCCAAAATCCAACACTTTTATGACTTCAAGATCTCGTCTGAAAGAACAAGCCAAACTACCAAACGAAAACTCGGAGCTGTCAGAGCCACCGATGTACTCCTACAGCTCCTGGCCTTCTTCTCCCCATCAGCGGTCCACAGGATGTTAGCCTCCGGCTTGACGTGCACTGAAGAAAGCTGACAAGCAAAAATGTCAAATGCAATGTATATTATGCTCGTATTTTTCTTTTAGATATATAATATGTATATTCAATCTTACGCACCATAGATATTTACAACAATAATTTTATAATAATATCATTCACAAACTGCTTTGCTGCTTTCGAGAATCGCGTTTCTGACTGAATCCTGAAAGTTCATTGTCACTCATTGCACACGAACAGTTAGGAATCAGCAGAATTTTCCAGCCCAACCTGAAACTGAAAGCCTTCCGATGTGCGATACGCCAACCTTGGCAGCTGTTTCCGGCTGATTAATCTACAATCCTGCGTTGAGTAGATGTTACCTGTTTTGATTGACACCAAATAAAACAAAAATATTACTCACAACTTGAATCAATGATCCGATGGAAAACCTAAGCAAGACTATGGATGTGCCGTCCGAGGGACTCTGTAAAGGCGTTGTCCACTGTTCCCGTTACCTCTTCGGTACCGGCTGGATGGATTCACAAACATGGCTACTTGACCCGTGCACAACTGCACAACAAAAGATTCCCTTTCCTCAAAGCCCCAATTCTGACAATCCACAAACGAAACCATTCATGCATAGCAGCAAAGCATATCATAGCATGTGTAGTTTGCGGAGGCTGCATGAATTTTGTTAAGGACTATGGACCACGAATCAAACTCTCTTCATCTTGCTTTGCCTTCCCCAAAAACAGCAACTGCTCGAAAGTACCTCGCCTGTCTCAGGAGAATGATGCCGTCTCGGTCAAGCTGCGTCTGGCTTTGCCACTGTCGCACACGGCCGGTCTGACCATAGAAATCCACTCCCAGAGACAAGTCATACAAAGCCTGCAAATTGGTGCAGAGCGCAATGCTTCACATCTCTTAGAATGCTTCCGCAGACTTAAGATTCCGTGTTAGGCCTGCAGGACTGCTAGGAAAACACAGCGAGCTTAATCCGTCTATGTCTGGAAGCAGGGTGGCCACCAATTTATCAATGAAATTGCAGCTTACGAGTTACGGTCATCCGGATTCGGTTCAAAGGAGGACTGATGGGACTGAAGGGAAGTTGGGAAAGTTCGTAGGATGCACGTAGTGCACAGGGTGCACGGCACTGAAGGTCTTCTTCAAGTCCCCGTTTGACCTCCCAGTGTCCGGAATCCCCCGATTCGCCAGACCTGCCGCGACTCTTCGGTGCCCAAGTCGCTCAAGGACTTGTTCTGCTGAACGAAATAGGTATCTAAAACCTGGCAAACTCCAAGCGTGTCTCATGGAATCTCTTGGAATCGCGTATTCCATTTCAAGTGAACCGAGAAAATTGAGATCCAGACATCCAGATCCATGTTGCACACATTCACCGTCCAAGTACACACACACACACACACACAACGCAGCGACTTACAATGCACCCGTCAAAGTCTGCTCACCTTGGCGATGAGCCACATACCATCATAGAAATAGCCGGCCCACTGATGATTGCCTTAGCCATGGCCGTAGCACCAAACAAATTCATCAATCTCGAATTCGTATCTCATGCTTGGGTGAAGGGGCTCGGATGCAGGTTGCCAGTCCCTCAATCTTAGCAAACAATTGGACATGTGGGACATATCCGGCATATCTGGCATATCGTAGGTATAGTTTGCATAGAATACCTCCAACATACCTCAATGTCTGAATTCTATAATCAAGTTTGGAAACCGATCTTTGAAAATGGCAGCTTGTTCGTCCAGCCACACTTTCCACCGGTTTCGCTGGTACCACAAGCCTCTCGACTGCTACTCTTGCTATGCACCCTCTTAGCCCTTACCACCCGCATACCACCCACTCACCACATTTGCAGAAGGTACAGGCCCCAATGCCATTGCCAAAAGCCTCGCACTTCACTGTGTACTCCTGGGTGGCGCAGGTCGATAGCCCAGATCCCTTCGTTCCACATTTAGGTTGGCGCCATCTGCCATTACAGGGTTGAACATCACATAGCTTTGCCTTGACTGCCCCCTCTTACTCAACGAAATCGGAGAAGCCATTTTGCCTTTTGCTGAAGGATCATATCCTGCTTGTACATTTGTGTTTCAATAAACTAGCACAAATAAGAATTACTCTGCCAAGGATCCAACTGCGCAGAGTCTAAGGTTCATTGTTTCTACAGACTGCGATTCTCACATTATCTTTAATCATTTTGATCTTTTTCCCTGGCTTCGATTCTTTCAGTTGTTTCGCCAAGAGTCATCGTAGATGTCCTGCAGGCGACGACCCGACAACGAATGCACCTGGCAGGTCACGAGGTCGCATCTCGCCATACCTTCTGAGAAAGACAACTATAGACATTCATGGACTTTTGGATAACAGTGTCAGATGTCAGATACACTTGGACAATGTTTAGATAATCATAGACATGTGACAAATGATATTCGATAGGTATGATACCTGATATATGTAATTCGAGAAGTCACATGCATCTCCATTCCTCACTAAAGAAGGCATCTCGTGCTTGCTACCACTCTTGAGATCCTTAATATGATGGTAATACTGTGCAAAAATACTTGAAAGATTGTTTTTGTGTGCTTTTGGGAAGATGTGTTGCAAATATCTTGGCTTGCCTGTGTGCTTCGCAGCATTGGCCCCCGATCTGCGGCAATGAGACCATAACCTTGGCGGAAGGGAAAATTTGAATTTTTGCAAAACCTCTCCGAGGGCGTTGCCTCAAAAGCGTTGCGCCCAGTCACTGGCACGGTACAGCTCTTGACTGGTGCACGGGCAGCTGGCAGAATTGGCTGTCAACTGCAAAAACTGCGCCTCGGTCAAACCAGGAATTGAAATTCGCTGTGAGAAGTCGTGATTTGTCATGATAAGCACAAAACTCCACAGTGCGCAAGGTGGGTTTTGGTCATTAGAATTTCAGGTCCACAAACATCACCCAGCTCGCAGTGATTCAGCATGTCACGGCTTCCCGTTGACCTACTCTACCCGTACGTTTATATGCTCAGCAATTGAATCTGATATCAAAAATCCAAAATCCTCCTGATTCTGGTGAACCACCGCAATCAAGGGGACATTCCACCATCCAGATGCCACAAAGAAATTGTAGTCCTTGGCTGGTTCACATGGCCAAGGTTTGCCCAGCACATTGCAAAATCATTCCAACGCAACTATGCCGGTGCAGCGCCGGGTAACGGGACAGATATTGTACACTTTAATTCAACAGCTCCGAGACAAGGAACTGGAGGCTGCATACCATCTTTATATGCTTGGCATAAGACCATTGCACCCTCCAACCTGGAAAGATCACCACTCATTGAAACAAAAACTTCTAGACAAGATTGCCAATGTCTTTGAACAGAATCGATAGCGGTCCCCGTAGACTTCATGTTCAAAAAAAAAGTTCCGCAGAATCAACAACCTGCTCAAGACTTTTTGAGTCTGGCGCAGACAAACATGAGTTCACAACACAGCCTAGCAACTCGTACAACGCCATAAAATTTATCCTTGAATCATGGTGGCGAATCTCCTCACGGCTTGTTGCGGCTAGCAGCGAGTCAATCAAAACTGGAGCCACTAAAATAGCTAAAATGTGCTAAAATCAAAGTGTTGTCATCCTTCCAATCAAGCGCTTTCAATCATCATCATCATCATCATCATCATCATCATCATCATCATCATCATCATCATCATCATCAACATCATACAGCATACATCGTACATCATATATCAAAATGCATCAACCAGTTATGTGACCTAGCATTCCTTCAAGCCTCAACAAATGGATGAAATGCAGAGCGCAAGTTGGGTTGCAACCCGAGTTCATGAACGCATGAATTTAATTGAATTTTCAATCAAAGGTCCTAGCCAATAACAAAGTCACATTGTCCGACATTGTCCAGTCACGCTCTCCTTGGCTGTAAGCTTGGCATCATCAAGGGTTTTCACGCTTAGCGTGGTCAATAACACCCAGGAATACGCGCCATTGTGCAAATCCTGGCACAAAAAAGATGGCGAGAAACTAGACCGTGGCACCAACGTATAGAACATTCATGTCGTGCGTAACGAGACGCCATTCCAGTCCAGAGGCAAGAAGCGGGACACGGGAAACAATAGTGAGATGGGATAAACTTGTGAACGAAAGCCGGTTGAGAGGTTGGAAGTGGCGAATGGTGCATGACATTGAGTTTTTTTCCCATAAAACCAAATGGCATCAAAGCTGGCTGCTAAATGCTATGGCCAGTGGTTTGATGCCTTTACATTTGTCTCCCACGCGTCTCTTTTTCCAAACAGGTCTACGTGACACCACCTGTAGGTTGCATTGGGAAACCCAACACATCCCAACACTAAACAGTTTGGGGAATTACAGTAAGACAACATATCGAGACAAAGATAGCTCAAAATCCTGATGTTCCAAAATGTTGAGAAAAGCAAATGCATGTGCCTGCACTGTGTCTTTTGGATGTCTGGTCTACTGCTGGATTTTCAACATTGAATTCCGCGATTCTTTTGCAGATGTATGCCATCCTTTGATTTGAAGCCCATGGATACTGTTTTGGCCGTTGTGTTTTTGAACCAATTCCTTCAAGATCAACGAGTCAACCAAGTCAACGTAGCTACGACCTACCTTTGCATTCTAACTGCATTCTAATTCGTCACGGGGGCGGGGAAACGAGCCATGCATTTCCTCAGCCTCGGGGAGCTTCGCTCATCTCTCTTGATGTCGAGAACCCTTCTGAACCACTTCTGTGTGTCTCCCCATTTTTTCTCACTAAGTCATTTCCAAATCCAATCACCACAGAGTCACAAATGTTGGGAGGATGAAGTCTCACACAGGACATATTCTGTTGGAAGTTTATGGACTCGCTGCCATGCTGCGTCAAAAGTACAAGGTCATCAAATCTTCACTACAAAATTTGAATAAAGCATATGGACTCTTGTGAGTGGAAGCATGACTTGTGCCAGTCTGAACATCCGTGGTGAAAACACAATAAGACTTTGGACTTTGGTACATGGAATGATGCCTTGCATCCGTGCATTTTGTTCATATTTTTTTCAGCGGCATTTTGATCTGAAATTTTCCGGGCTTCACATTTTCTGACACCTTGCGTCTCTGGTTACTCCTTCCTGCCCGGTCCCTAGCCCTTGCAGACCTTCTCCACAAGATCCAGAAAGAGGTCTCTTGCTGCGTGATTTATATCCCTGTCAGAAACGCATCCACGCCACACCCAAGCGACGCTCGGAAAAGGTGTCAAATCATGATTTGTTTGTAAATTCAGTTTAGACCACAAGGAAGCTCAGAATGGAAAGACTGCACTGCTCCATGGTGGAGCATTTTTTACATGAATCAGGCATGCCCTGATATGTCATGGACATGTCATGTGCCCTCCAGTGGCCCCAGGCCTGTAGCCATGAACCACTCCAATTCGTTTAAAAGATAAGAATTTCATCAACTCGAAGATAGCTATCACATTGTAGTAGGTCGATGGAGCCATGCCTTGGTCTTTTCGATTTTCGAAGATTCAAATGCTCCTTCCTTCATGCCTTGTTCTGAAGGCTGCCGAGGAACGCGTGAAGAAGGGATAACGTTCGCTATCCCTCAATCTCGCGGAAACGCAACCAGGTCCCACCTGCACGGATGAAAATGGCCAACGAAAGATAGACTTTGAGGCACTGGGAATGTCAGGCTGTGCAGCAGTCTTATGTCCCATCAGTAGCACATAAATGTGGTAAATTTTAAGATTTGTATAGATTTGTCATATCACACACTTGGGTGTTTTCACATTTGGTCACTCCATCAATGTTTGACATCTCATGCGCCTGCAAGACCTTAAAAAAACGCGCGGCATCGTTCACCGCTGCGCAAGCTGCACTACAAGAATCGCTCAATAGAACGTGTTTCCTGGTTGAGCAACTGAGCAGAGAATGGCACAAAAGACATGGAAAGATTTATGGAAAACCTGAAAACATCGAAGACATGGAGGGAGTAGTCTAACTCGGTCATAGGACGTGATGAAATGTCACCAATCAAGTTCCATCCCCAAAGCAAGTTTCTGCCAGTCATCAAACTAGAGTTTTTGCAGAAGCCTGGTGGTTTGGCAAGGTTCCCGTACTCCGTACTCCTTGCTCTGTGCTCTCCGTACTCCATAGATACGACGCTGAACAAGACAGTTCCAAGCCACGCGAAAAGCGAAAAAAAAAACAGAAACAAGCATCGTGGAAAGCGACAGTTGGGAAAAGCATCGTTGGACCCGTTGAACATGTCGCCTGGGCAGCCAAAGTGGCATCGGAGTACGATTTTGCAGGATTTTGCAGGATCCAGAATCCAAATGCGATTTGGAAACCGTGCTGGCTCACTTTCTCTCTTGACCCGGACAACATGGCTCATACCCCAAAATCATTACAGTATGTAAAACCATGTCAAACCTGATATACACATATATACAATATATGGCCAACAACCCCCACGTGTCTGCCAAAGAGCTGAGCATTTGGAGTCCACTAAATGGACCTTCAGCCGATAGCCTGGGTCAGATTAGATCACAAGTTTTTGCTACGCTTCTCTGATGTGTGTGATTTGCTTCCTGGCTCTTCTGATCCATCCCGCATCTTCCCAAAAAGCCCGGGCCTGGCAGCAAATTACTATCTTCAATATCCTCAGCAACGTTGGCCACATTCGAAACAGACACATCAAACACTTCACGGCATGATGGCGGCATGGCCTCTTGAGCACTCGGCTAGGAAAGATGTTGGCAGCTTTGGCGTGAAAATAGTGTTAAAAAAAGTACTCCAAAAAGAAAAAGAAAACATTTTGAGTTATCTATGTCTTGCTATGTCTTGCCTCCTGAGTACCACTTAAAAGGCCAGACTGTGTTCCCCCCGAATCTTTGATTGGCCAGAGAGCTGAACCCACAACGATAAAAGACAAATCAAATCAGATTTGACAACAGCAACTTCTCATGACGCAGAGATATCATGGGGTTGTTTCAATCCTGTCAATTTATCTCCAATTTCCTTAGAAGTCTTCAAGTCCTTCAGTATTGTTCCGAACTCGCACTCAACCACGCCTGGATTGCTTGTGCAATGGAGGGCTCCACCATGGTCATCAAATCTCCTAAACCGCCACTGTACCTCGGCACCGACAACGGCAGAACTGCCGTGGCAAACCGTGGCAGCGTCTCACATGGCAGTTTTGGCAGGCGAGTTTCGGATTAATAGCAGCCACATTGATGTCTATCGGATTGTCTCCACGATGGCTACTTGCTGTAGGATTCACTGTGCAGTTGTCGTCGAAATATCCTGAGTGCACAAGCTGTGAGAAACTCAGGACGTTGATAGGTTTTGAGAGAAAGAGATAGAATTTGAAGAGCACCTCCGAAGCCGTGGCAGGCAAGGTACAGCCTTCAGTCAACAGTTCAATACTTTGGTGGTTCTTGAAGACGTGTGAGAATTCATGCATCAAATCAATTGAGTCTTTATTGGCGATTTGACTTGGCGGATTGCAGTTTGCGGCAGGATCACTTTTTTGAATCTTGTTCATTGAATTTTTTCATACATGTGTTCAGACAATTTTGAAAGTTTTTTGAATCTATGTTTTGCTATTTTGACTCGTTCAAAACAATTTTTGGGCAGCCACATGACATGTCCATCATGCACATGGTCTCACATATATAGAAAAATGAAAGAAGACTCTTGAAAAGGTCATAGATAATTATCATAGATATCTAATTTGGTGAACCAGTCAGGGCCCCACGATATAGTGGTGTACAATTGTGTACCGTGCACCATAGTGTACCATGGGAATCACATGCATTCACAGTTTAAATCATTTTACTCAATAGACATAATTTAGTGCAAGTAGTGCAGGTCCTGAAAGTTCCGCTCTCAAAAGCATGTAACTCGACGTAACTCAATCGTCAATCATGGAAATCGCGAAGTCGGCCGAAGCCTCGCGGTGCCACCAAGGATCTGCAAGGCCATTCGGAGTTATCTGCAGCTCTGCCTTGGCAAAACCAACACCATTGTCGCATCGGATGTGTGAGAAGTTTGAGTACACACATGGTACACACTGCTTAACTATCTGAGTAAAATCGGGCGTTGGTGGTTGTGTGAGAAATTACACTATATGTGTCTCACGAGTGAATCAATTGTACAGTGTGTAGGTCAGCATTAATTGCACAGCAATTCCTACAGATTTGGCATCCCTTCTTGGATTGTAATTGAAGAGAAGTGAAACTTGCAATGCAAGAACTTCACCATGAAACTGCCTCACAGTGAGTGGACATGATTCACCATTCACCGTGATTCAACACTAAGCATTTTGCATCACCCCAGAAAACTCTTGCAGCTCGGCGCAATTCCCCAAGTTTCCTACGGTTCCTACTGTTGTCCCCAGCTCATCCTAGCCGCCGAAAAAAATATCTAGAAAAAAGAGCATGTCAGAGAACAGTACGAGTACCCGAGATATCCCAAGACCCTGCCAAAACCCACTTGTTTGATGACAAACACAATACATATGACACAGTATTACGATATGACTTTGTATGTCTACTGTATACTCTGACTACAAAAGTGGCGATTACTATGACCCGCTAAATCAAATGAATCCACGTTGGACATCTCTAGCCACGTTGCATTTTGCTGGACACAACGCAGCTGTGGCCACTCCTAACTGCCCCAGTACCGCACCCGCAGCGAAGATCAGCGCCATACAACTTCGTCCCCGGCGCTGGGACGAAGGACGAAAGCGTTCTTCATGGAGTTTAAAAAACAGCGGTTCGTTTCAAGCAGTTTGTGTTACAATCTCAATAAGAAGATAGAAATAGCAAGACTAGAAGTGCCTACTCAAGTTGACACAAAGATGTGACGGAGTGAATGGCACATTCCCATTGTTTATCAATAATAGCATCATGATTCAAAAACATTCAGAATGCTGTGCCAGGGCAACAAGCGGCTTGGTTCATCTTTAGATCCCCTGCAGTTTAGATCGACAAGAACCCCTGAAAAAAAGCTTGGGGATAATGTCGACAGTTCTTAAACGCAGTCCCTGCAGTTTTGAACTTCAATCAATTTGGACTCAGAGCTTGAAACTTTTTCGCAACTCTCGGCCAGCCCAAGGCAGCCTTTGCCATGTGTCTGGTGGGTGCACAAATGGCAGACACCGCAAAAGCATACAAAAGCTACTAAAATTCATACCACACGGTCCAGTGAATACTTTCGTAAATGCTTTGAGCAGAAAATCGATGGAAATTCCAAGGATCGCTAGGTGTTTCTAGGACGGGTGGCTTGAGGAACCACAAAACCCGATACAGCCGATACTGAAAACAAAAACAGCTCACAATGCACAAAGAAAATCGCTGCAATGTGAAAATCCAATGAACCTTACACTTCCATATGAAAAGCCGGATGTATTGGGAGATTCCATGACTGCCGTGGACTCTATCAACGGCTCAGCTCTTTACTAATCCGTCGACGTCTGAGAACAAAAATGAAGCGAAACAAAAGAGCTCTGAAAGTATTGAAGCACTTTGAAGCACTTTATGCAAAAAAATGATCAAATAGTGATCAAATAGACAGAGAAAGTCAGTCTCTTAGTGCAAAGGTCGGGACCGGCTTCTGTTTGAACCCTTGGAACCCTGCCGCCGCGGTGCTTCTTTTGGGTTGTCTGGAACCACACCCGGTGGCATCAACGAACTCCCAAAGATCTGGGAATGAGTTGAGGTCCACGTGTCATCTCCACCTCAAATATGGCGGAGAGCGATGCAGTATTGCCATGCAAGAGTCACAAAGAGCACAAGCAAAACGTACAGAAGTTTTGGGGAGGCAAATCCTGAACTCTAAAAAAAATGGATCAAAACACAAAAAGCAGAAAGGACAAAAGTCAATCCAATTGCGAACTGGGATCGAAATGCGAGTTGGTCTCCAAGCGTCTGTCCTGCACTCACCTGCTTGGAAATGTGCAACTGACCTTCGGACAAACTTCGCGATCGTTGAAGGTGAGGGTCAGGGCGAGTGCTTGTCTTGCTCCCAGCCCGGCTTAGTTTACTCTGACTTCTTCCTTTCTTTTTGCCAACGCTTTGCTTGGAGCCTGCCCTCCCCGGCCGACCACTTTCATCTTCACCACTGCTGGCATGGGAAGCATTCGGAATAGTGGAGCACCCACTGGTTTTGCTGGCTTGTCGAATCTCCACAACGTCCTCTCCTTCCAACACCAGAGATTCCATGTGGTTTTCTTCTGGCACTTCATCCGGTCTCAATGTCAAACTTCGTGATGGCGCCCCACCCAACTTGCCAGGATCTTCACCAGCCTCGAGTGCAGCTTGCCTCAGCTGCTCTTCAGTTTGAACTTTAAACAAATAGTGTTCCTTGCTGGTTGCCTTCGTGCGAAAATCTGGCAGCATGGCTGGCAAGCTCTTTCGGTACCAGCACAAAGAGGCACAAGCCATCAACATTGGCACGGCTATCAGCAGGCCTAACAGCAGTAAAGGAACCTCCATTTCCATTGCAATCAAAGTGGCCCCCTTTGGGGGACAATTCCCGGCCCAGCGGCCCAGCGTCTTGATTTCGAGATGCTATCCGAATCCCATCTCCGCTTGCAGGCTCTAAACATCCTCCACTGCAAAATCCGATGCTGCATTTCTTCATGTATTCATATAGATTCACTGAAAAATCTGATTAGGCAAAAAAACAAAGGTTACATATTGACAAGCTCTGACACCATTCCCACTATTTCATGTACGTAACGTACGTACCAGTACTTGTGGCAGCCGTTTTGTCTCAAGGGCCGTCTCTCCCCAGCCCCAGGCGAAAAGTAAACAATTTTCTACAAGTACTATGATTATCTCGGTGGCTATGAACACAATGGTCAATGGTCAACAAGGATGCGGATCGCTGTTGGCACAAGAAGTGAGTTTTGCGCCCCTTCATTGATGATTGTATGAGAGTCCAAAAGAATCACAATTGGACATTGAGCATCTGTACTTGGGGAAAAAAGCTCGGAATGGGTGAGGACCCATAGATTCTCTCAAGTTGAACGATGATGCCCTTTGACGGATATGTACCTCGCAGTCACCAACATCAAGAAGTTGTTATAATAGTTGTTTTGGACATGAGACTCAAATACGTGGATTTATATAGAACCTCTTTTCCAGTTTCACTCAACCGGTATATTTACAGTGACGTAATGCCCCTGAAGGACCCTTGAATGGAAGAGATGCAGGGGATTTCAGTCTTACCATCGTTCTGTCTCCGCGTCAAGTCGTGCACGTTTTCATCTCAAGTGGCCGCTGAAATGCCTTTGCAGCAAGCGTTCCTCAAAATGAGGTCAATGAGGTTGTTGCTTCGCAGTACACCTGTCCACCTGGCATCACGCTCCCCACAAGGAAGCAAAAGTAAGGTTCGCTAACAATGCAAATCAAAGATCTCCAACCTGGCTTTTCAGGCGACAGTGAAGTCTCTCGTCTCTCGTCTCTTGACTTCATTGCTTCCAGGAATTGTTCAAACCTGCCTCTTGAGCAATGGAGATGCAATGAGCCATGGATGCCTCGAAATGCAATCCCACTGGACGAAAGGACACGAGCTGATCTCACTATGTTCAGGATTAGAAAGTGTTACAGAAGCCGAATCGTTGATGAATCACTTGACTGAAGGAAGACCTCATCTTTGCTGATCCCCCTGGTTACACTGAGACTGGTTTCTGGTTTCTACACTATTGGTTTTGGTAGGTGGTGTATGGTAGGCCATCGGTTGATAACTCAACACTCGTACCATGGTGAACTGTGGCTTCATTGTCTGAAGTGCGGCCGGTTTTTTTCCCTGATCGCAGGCAGAGACCTGAATTACAGGGCCATTGTGGGGAAATTTCTTACACTAAACAACCAATCAGACAATCGAACAACCACCCCCCCAAAAAAAAAACAAGCCAACAAATCGCAACAAATCAACGAAAGGCAACCCCAAACCAACCAAGCAGCTTTACCCCCATAATGCCAGCCGAAAAGCCATGACTTCTTTGAGCCGGACCAGCCAGCATTCCAGTTGGATAGGCCTCAGTCGACAATCAAAATTTCCAGTTTGCATGTTGAAGGGTGAATCTTTGGGCCCGGCCTAAACATTGGCTCATAGTGGATAATGGAGGCTAAAAGTTAAAAACGGGTTCCCTTCATAAGATGAATTGATCATTTACCCACTGTTTTTTACAGGGTTTTTTCAACAAGTTTTCAAGTGAATCCACTCCGATGCCGAAAGTGAAGTTTTGTACAGCCTGGTCTCACCCGGGCCCTAACCTCTCCGGAGATCCCAGCAGCATCTAACACTCAGTTTGTTGCCTTTGGGGTTGATGATTGTATCGAAGTTGGCTTACACTTCCCCTAAGAGTTTCTCAAAAATGTAAAGAATTGAAGATGCCAACCTGCAAGTACTCATTCCCTACTTTTTCCTAAAAAGAGTGCATCAACCCTCAAGCACTTAACTTTTTGTTTCCACCATTTCCATTTCCCCGGTGGCAGGCACACTGAAATGGCTCCACCAGCCACTTGCGCCTGGCAAGACCCAAGGCCAAAAACTCCAAGATTTCTATGAAGCCATGCAGTTGAAGGGAGCAGGAGACAAGCTAATGAATGACTTCGGAATTTCATGAAAAGTTGATACTGTTATTGTGGTTGATTTTCTTGAGACCTTCATGAAACCTGCGAATTAATTTCTTTAACCACAGATAATAACAGGACTTGGATTTTGCTTAAGATGTTTTGACAATGTAAAAAATCTTCTCCCAAATGGTGGTTTGATGGTGGTGAAAAAAACATGGTAGAAAGTAAAAAATCACCAACAAAACAAATCCAAGGATTCATGGAACAAACTATGACAGCAAGCAAGTTCAGCAGCAAGGGTTGTTTCGGATTGTTTTTGTGTTCACCATTAAAGAAAATGGAAACAGATGAAAATTGGTGACTTGTTTGAGGTGACCCAAGGACCTTGCGTCGCTTTTGAGAATTTCTATTGTACCATCTTTTACCCACTTCTGCAAGCAATAAAATCGCGCAATTCAACAGGAGATGCGGTGAATTTCATCTCCAGGTCTCTTGACAGAACCGTAACACCAAGAGAAACCAACAAGACAAGACAAAATAGACAAAGAGCCCGTTCTCGGCCACAGCACATAAAGGTGTTGCTCGGGACTTGACCAGAAAAAGGACGAATCGAAATTGCACATGCCAGACTGCTGTGTAAAGGGGCGTTGCTCCAACATCTGCTCGGCCTTGGTCTTTGTTGGCACCGGACTCAACCAGAAATCGAACAACTTCAAGGTGCCAATGCCAAGCTGCTGTGTGAAGAGGCGTTGCTCCATCATTTGTCCGGGCTTGGTCTTTGTTGGCACCGGACTCAANGCACTTTTTGCTGCCAGAGCTGTCGTTGATCTGAGTGCGGCCTTCCAAAGGCCGAAGTTTGGCCAAACATTGAAATTGATTCTTCCAGCTATGCTGGGAAATTCTTTCCAAATCAAAAGCTCTGCCACCAAAGAGCTATAGCTTCTCCAGGGCGGGTGGCCGTGGGCCGAGAAACTAAGTTCCCACAGAAAACATGAGGAAAGCATGTTGTCAGCAGTCACTTTCAAGCTGGCACTTTTTGCTGCCAGAGCTGTCGTTGATCTGAGTGCGGCCTTCCAAAGGCCGAAGTTTGGCCAAACATTGAAATTGATTCTTCCAGCTATGCTGGGAAATTCTTTCCAAATCAAAAGCTCTGCCACCAAAGAGCTATAGCTTCTCCAGGGCGGGTGGCCGTGGGCCGAGAAACTAAGTTCCCACAGAAAACATGAGGAAAGCATGTTGTCAGCAGTCACTTTCAAGCTGGCACTTTTTGCTGCCAGAGCTGTCGTTGATCTGAGTGCGGCCTTCCAAAGGCCGAAGTTTGGCCAAACATTGAAATTGATTCTTCCAGCTATGCTGGGAAATTCTTTCCAAATCAAAAGCTCTGCCACCAAAGAGCTATAGCTTCTCCAGGGCGGGTGGCCGTGGGCCGAGAAACTAAGTTCCCACAGAAAACATGAGGAAAGCATGTTGTCAGCAGTCACTTTCAAGCTGGCACTTTTTGCTGCCAGAGCTGTCGTTGATCTGAGTGCGGCCTTCCAAAGGCCGAAGTTTGGCCAAACATTGAAATTGATTCTTCCAGCTATGCTGGGAAATTCTTTCCAAATCAAAAGCTCTGCCACCAAAGAGCTATAGCTTCTCCAGGGCGGGTGGCCGTGGGCCGAGAAACTAAGTTCCCACAGAAAACATGAGGAAAGCATGTTGTCAGCAGTCACTTTCAAGCTGGCACTTTTTGCTGCCAGAGCTGTCGTTGATCTGAGTGCGGCCTTCCAAAGGCCGAAGTTTGGCCAAACATTGAAATTGATTCTTCCAGCTATGCTGGGAAATTCTTTCCAAATCAAAAGCTCTGCCACCAAAGAGCTATAGCTTCTCCAAAACACTCCCGGGCCATAGCCAAACAAAGTGAGGATCACTGGGCGACTGCGCTACGGGCCACAAAACGAAGTTTTGGTAGAATGCTCCGGAGAAGCTGGATTCGGGTTCGAACTTTTTCTGGTAGTGATGGAAGGACTGAGACTGCTGTAGTCTCCTGCAGATAGTGACTCAATGTCTTTAAGTGTTGAAGTCGGAGTTTCCAAAGCAGATCGTTGATACCCAGCCCTCGCTTGTGAGCTGCAATCGCCCCCCCTGCTCTCAATGACCCAGGCGTGAGCCGATGTCTTGAGTCGACTCCGATCTGCTTCAACACTGCGTTCCACCGAGTACGAAATGCAGAAGGTGTAGCCTCATAAAGCCTAGCATCTCTAGGAAGGTCTTCGAAAATCTTGCAAATCAAGTTGGTCCAGAATGGGATGTCGACTGTTGTATACTGAATGTTCGCACCTCTTCGCCGAGACTTAGGGTTACCTATTCTCAAGTACAGCTTGGGTTCTTCACTCAAAAGATCAGAGGGTGTCAACAAGTCACTGCGTCTTGCACCAAGTACTTCTCCGATACGACAAGCACCAAAGAAGCAAAGAGCCAAACATCCAGTCCAAGTGAACCAACCCCACTTCAAACCCAGAGCCACACAAGCTTCGAGAAGTGGTTCGGGAAGCGGCGGCCTATGCTGCACCGGTTCCAGAAGCTCCCACTTCGTCACAGTTTCCCATCCCGGCCCCAGATGAGCTCTAAGCCCGGGGATTTCTTTCTGAAGATGTGCGAGAAGTTGCCTATAGTACATCAAAGGCATTCCAGTACGAAAACTCTCGTGCCCATAGTTGACCAAAAGCTTGACCAGAGAAACGGGGTGCTGCAACACCCATTCGAAGACCTCGGGATCCAAAGCCTGCAAAGCCCAATCCTGGAAAGCAGCAAAAACTCGACTGCGAAGCTGTATCGTCACAGGTTCCAGCAAACTGACATCTCCGAGATTTTGATCTCGCTGACCCCGTCGAAAAGCAGGCCCAGGATGTTGAGCCTCTCCGATGACTTGTCCAACATGCCGTGCACACCGGTTGATATCCAAAGCCCGTCGCCGTGAGTCGATCAGCATAGCCGTAGCCAAAGCTTCACACACCCCTCGAGGATACGGTTCAGCCAGCTTTGTAAAGTTCATGCCAGTGCGGGGACACTTCCCTCTCAACTGCAAATGGGGTTTCGAACACTCACAAGTGCAGCTTTGACTGGCCAAATGCAAAGTTGTTTTGAACCGAGTACGCTTCCTCCAAGGTGTCGAGAAGCGACAGTAGTCAATTTTGAGGTCGCCGACTCTGCGGTCAGAAAGCAGCTTGTTCCAAGATAGTTTGCCTGGCTGTCGCCAGAGCCATGAGCCCCAAGGGTTCTCGACCCACCAGTGCAGGCCGAGTTCAGAAAAAATGCAGCAAAGGCTCAAAACAAATTTGAGCATCAAATTGCCTTGCTTCTCCGAAGCCCACGGAACTCCACCCGGATGAAGCAGAGTACGAGTAGGCGGAGTGATCGCTGTACTGAATGAAGCACAGACTGGTCCAGCTCCCATGGCTCTAAAAACTCGCCCCAAAACTAACTTAGTTATACGCACTTGCAAAAGAGAATCTAGCAAATCTTCCCCGGGGTCATGACTAAGATCGAAACAGAGGACCCAGGTTTTTGCTTTCCTGGCTAGGCTCTTTGCGACTCCTCGTTGGCCACTAAACAGGTCGAGAAAACCTGGCCCGGAAGAAAGAGCCTCATGAAGACTTGAGAAGGAAGAAGAGAAGATGAACTGAGAGGGATCAAAGCTGCATAGGAGCTGGAAGAGCTCCTCAGAGCACCAGCTCTGTTCAAGGCGGCTTAAACGTGGTAAATTGGATCCAGCCGGAGCTGGAGGGCACTCAGGGTTCTGGTCGGGTGCCTTCTCATCCTCTGGACTGCCACTCCTCTCTCCTGCTCCTCTCTGTCCTCTTCTGCAATCTTCCTTCTTAGCAACCGGCATTGTCGATTGCATCCTCTTCTCCTCTCCCTTGCGATTCTGAGCCGCAATGAGCTTCAGCCTCTCTCTTTTGCAATCTTTGACCCTCCGAAGATCAAGGTTTGCTTCGCCATACAGCTCAGATTCTGCAGGAAGACCACTGTTGTCCTCCCTATTGAGCCCTTCTCGAGCTAGGAAGCCATCATAGCCCTCAAACTTGCCGGCCTCCAATTCGGCCAACCAAGCCGCCTTCTCTCTGCTGGCCAGTCGAACCGTTGCCCCACGAGTGGGATCATCGCTTGGATTCCATTTCGATCGGACGAAACCAAGGTAGCCCCGCACCTGCTGCCCCGTAACGAACGGGATAGACTTCTGAAGTTCATAGTTGATGTGACGCGAAGATGAGCGTCCTTTGCTCACGCAAGCTAAGGAGACCTGACTGTCTTGGAGATGAACAAAGTAATGTCCCGGCCGCTGCAAAGCAAATCGCGTCTCAGCGGCAAGGGCAGAACGAATCTCGCCAAGGTTGATGTGCCTGCGTTTCTTCACATGCACAACTGGTCCGTACTGCCTGAACTGACAGCTGCTGGATATCTCTTCCCAAACTGGATGCATCTGAAAAACGTCTCCTCCGGGAAGCTCCTCCTCCTCAGGTAGAGCTCCTCGTTCTCTGAAGTATGCTGCATAGGGGTTAAGCAAGCAGTTCCAAAGACATTTGCTGAGCCCCAGATTCTTCAGCTCTTCAACCGCAGACCTGCCCAATTCCGTGACAACTGCGGCCTCTGCCCTTGAGGAAGCATCAGAAGCAATGACTGAAGTGGACGGTTCCAACCTGAGGTTCATCGAGGTAACAGCTACCAGCCCGATGCATGAAAGGAGCTCATCCACCAAGCTAGAAGACAGCCTGATGACTTCCTCTTGTCCTCGGCCCCGCTGGGCATTGTAGATCTCCTCTAGAACCGACATGTGCCGCCTCTCTATTTGGAAGATGGAAACAAGCGACCCCGAAAGGATCTCGAGCAGCCCCACTGTGCTGCACTGAAGTTGCAGGATTCTCAGGACCAGAAAACACAATGGGACGGCTCTCCTCAAACTAGGCCTCACTGTGCCCAAAACTCCGTTGACCTCGACGCCCCAAAAGCAGCACTTTGAAGCAAACTCCTCAGACTTACCTTCATGCCGAGGCAAGCCAACGTCAAGGTAGCACTCTCGAACCTTCTTGATCACCTTCTTACCATGAGTCTCTGCATCCTCTGCAATGTCGATGGGAACAGCCTCTGTGCTAGAAGGAAATCATCTACCATCAAACCACAAAACCACCGCTGTCTAGGTGGAGTTTGCCGAAGGCAAATGAGATCTCTGACAGAGACGGCTCCGGATTGAACTAGTGCTCCAAGATGAGACGTTTGTCCAAAGGCGACTGCGTTGCAGTCGCCCATTGCCATCGTGTTGAGCGATGGGGCCACGGAAGAACAACCTTCTAGCTCTGGATTGAAGCTTCTAAACTGCCTGGCCTCCTCTACTGTGAGCCTCACCTTCAGGCAGTTTCTTATCCTCCGTTGGTCTCCAATCTTGAAGGAATGGTAAAACTCCCGAAGGTCTTCAGTGTGCATCCTCAACTGCTCCTCCTTCTTAAGGTGGAAGAAACCCAACTGATGCACAGCTCCTAGGGAGTTGATCCAGCGTTCTTCAGTTTTCTCACACTGGTTCGGGGGACGGGCATCTAAAATGAGCCTGTCCCGCCCCTCGTCTTTTGGTATTGCAAAGGCCCCACAATCGAGCCCTGGCCTCACGGCGTCTCCAGGTAGAAGATGGAGCCTGTCCACTACTACTACTACTACTACTGCTACTACTACTACTGCTACTACTACTACTACTACTACTAGTACTGCTACTACTACTACTACTACTACTACTACTACTACTACTACTACTACTAGTACTGCTACTGCTACTACTACTACTACTACTACTACTATTACTACTACTAGTACTACTACTAGTCCTACTACTACTACTACTACTACTCTACTACTACTACTACTACTACTACTACTACTACT